>JBCNJP010000017.1:3524009-3559009 GCA_039602395.1 Deinandra increscens subsp. villosa
CCCCAAATTTAGGTCGCCGGTTCATGTGGTGGTGCAAAGGGTTTTGTAGGAAGGCTGTGATTATGAACAGAAACAGAAACACATCGATTTGTATAAGCCTATTTGTTTTGAAATTCAAAACCGACCGACATGGTCGAGATTGGTACCTTACGAATCGAATGGGAATAAATCAAATATGGGGGCAGCAGCCGGAGGAGGTACTTGATGTTTATGGGGCTGATCTTAAATCAAAACGCAAACAACTTGTTGATGGTTAGCCGATCACCGGAGACCTGGTATGGCGGCGTTGCAGAGCAGCAGTAACTTAAAGAAGGTCGAGCAATCCACAACAGCCTCAAATCAGGGAGAGTCTTGTGGGCTTGAATGCGATATGACGGGGGTTTAAAGGCTGGTCGAAAACCATGGATTACACGGATTCCTCGGTTGTTAGGCGAAGGAGTTAACACCAATTGCCATCATAACACAAACCTAGCAGTTAACGCCAACATCGCTCTTCAAAAATCAACGGAAACCAACTTTTCCCCTCCGAAACCCGATATCAATATATGGAATCGTGTGACAGCGGTTTTAATTAATCTTCGAGTCGAGTGATTAGCAAATCAATTCACAAGTCAGTGTAAATCGAGAGGATTACGATGAAACTGGAAGCAAATCAGAGGTTATCAACAACTCAAACGAAATTGAGATCGATTAATGAATAAATAAATGATAGAAATACAGTTTTAAGGATGAGAAGAAGTTGGAGTGGCTGCTCGATTACACGGATTCCTCGGTCGTTAGGCGAAGGAGTTAGATTTTCAATTTTGAATAGTAATGTAGAAAGGAGATTAGGTTTTATTTTGACTTAGAAATTCAAAGTTCATGTTTAAAGTCTGATCGCATGAAGGGATAGAAGGCTCCCATTTAATTATTTATTTATTTACTTTTTTAAACTTTAGGGTAGTACAAAAACAGTCCCTGATCTTTGTAAGTTACAGAACTAGTCCTTTATGTATAAAATGACTGAAATACCTCTTCACTTAACAGAAAAATCTAACCCCAGTTAGACCCAAAGACTCAGATGGCAACGAAAATCAAACCTCAGACGAGATTTGTTAATAATCTGAAAAATTGACTCAGATGGCAACAAACAACAAGCCCCATGGACGCAAAATGTAATTAACTCTTTAAAGAATGTGATAGGGCTTCCAGAAGATATTCGAGAGCTTCATCTGCTGCTCGTTTCCGCTCATCCACTCAGCCATCTTCCTCCCTTCAATTTTTAGGGTTTCCAGTTAATAAGAGTTCTTGAGAGTTATTCATTTTTCAAGTTCCATAATCAATCGTCACAATGACGATCTGATTGTCTTTATATTAGAATTTGTTCGTATGTGCTTCTGATTCTAGTTTGTAACTATTTTTCCCCATCCATAAACTGAGTAATAAAATCTAGTTTGGAATTTCTTGTGTTTGATTCATGAAATTTGACAGTATGCAGGGAAGAAACGCAAGGAGATGGTTTAACAGAAAGGGAAGAGCACCATAAAACCTAGGGTTGCGTTTAGTTGTGGAAATGTTTTCTAGTTTTCTATTTCTATTTTTTTAGAAAATGGAAGGAGCTTTCCATCTCTAGAAAACGCATGTTTTTTTTTTAAATGCATTCAAAATTAAAAAATAAAAATTTCATTTTTCATATTAGAAAACTAGAAAACATGTTCAAATCTACTTGTTTTTTGAATACCAACCCCCAGACTCGACCCGACCGCCAGACCGCACCAACCGGACCCCCGCCCGGACCCAACCCTCGGTCAATCGGGTCCGGTCAATCCAACCCGGGGGTCGGGTTCGGTCGGCCCGGTCCGGGGTCGAGTCTGGCCAGCCCTGGTCCGGGGTCGGGTCCGGTCGGCCCGATCCGGGGTCGGTTCCGGTCAGCCTGGTCCGGGGTCTGGTCAGGTCGGCCCAGTCCGGGGTTCGGGTCCGGTTCGAGGTTAGGTCCGGTATGGGGTTCGGGTCCGGTCGGTCTGGTCCGGTACGGGGTCGTGTCCGGTTGGTCTGGTCCGAGGTTCGGTTCCGGTCGGTTGGGTCCGGGGTTCGGGTCCAGTCGGTCCGGTCCGAGGGTTGGGTCCGGGATTCGGGTCCCGTCGGTCCGGTCTTGGGTCGGGTCGGTCTGGGGGTCGGGTTCGGTCGGTATATATATGGTGGAAAACTGAAAATAAAAAACTAGAAAAAACTATAAAATGTATTTTCCAGTGTCAAGTTAAGGGGAAAGATCTATAGAAAACCAAATAATTTTTAAAAAACCAAAAAACCAACTTATAGAAAGGGTAAAATTGACATTTGCACATTAAATCCCCAATATTATATCAGCCCCATCCCATATCTTCTTGACCTAACTTTCCTGCGACATTAGCGACCTTAACGGCTTACCCAACCCATGGATCGTCTCCCATCATCATCATCATCATCAATCAGCGATCCTTCTGCTATAACCCTAATTTCTGCATATACATCCACGTCCCAATCGATGTCTGGAATCGAATACATCGACTCTAACAACCTGATCGTGGTTGAAGGAAGCTCTAATTCATCCAATACTGAACATAGATCCAATTCTATACGATCTGATGTAAATCCAATCCGATCTTCTAATCTAGATGTTGCAGCAGATAACACAATATCTTCAGGTGTTGTAACTAACAAACGATCTCGTAAAACGAAGCCTAAAACACCGTTAGCTTATGTCGGCTTCGAAACTCACGGTATGAATTCGTTTTTTTATCAACTTTCATTTATTTTAAGTTGTTTTCTACCAATTCCGACGATATACGTGATTGTTGTATGTGTTATTAAGTTATTGCATTATGCAACGTTGTGTATATGATTGTTTTATAAGATTTTAATAACCGTTGCATGATGCAACAGTAGTTATTATTGTTATGACAGCTCTCTACATCGTTAATTATATGATTGTTTTATACGGTTTTTGTTAACTGATACATAATGCAACATTAAGTGCTATTATTATTTATAATCTACATGGTTATGTTGTTGTACTACCTATAGTATGAGGTTGATGTCTGTTAATATATATGTTTGATATGTTTATGCAGTAGTCATGAATGATTTTTATGTTACTGTTGCATTATGCGACAACTAGTGTGTTGTATTTTTTCCATATTCATACGTTTACTGACCTTATTACAATTATATGTAACCGCTAATGTTGTTGTGTTTTTTTTTAAATTGACCATAACAGGTGGTGCCTACAACCGAGTTTTCTCTACTCCCAATGGTAATAAGTTTTACAAGCCCGATGTTCCTGCCGAGTTTGAACCTCCTGTTGGCACCGCTTATGCTTCATGGGAAGATGTTGTTGCGATGTATGTAACGTATGCAAAAAAAGCCGGGTTCATGACAAAACTTGGCACACAAGTACTGCCCCACAACAACCAGCTATCCTTTCATGCATTGTAAGCGTTACGGGAAAACGCAACTTGGTGATTTTAGCATGGAAAACCGTAAGAATAAGCGTTCCACACGTATTAAGAAGACTAATTGTATGGCGTGTATCCGACTTAAAGTGCTCCTCGGCACTTCGGAATGTCTACTATACGAGTGGCATTAGTTGCATAACCATCCTTTGATCGGCCAGGAGTTTATGAATTTTTCCAGTAATCAACGTGCTATCACATACACGGAACAACACATAATTCACTCGTTAAGTATGCACAATATTGGCCCGGTCAGAGCTCACAAGGCCAATTGTTCACTAAAGGGAGGTCATCATTTTGTTCGTGGAAAAGGTGTAGACTACAAGAACTTCTATCGCGACATCAAGATTTTTATCTGTGATAGAGATGCTCAGTTAACAGTTGACACACTTGTTGCTTGTACGGAAAACCTCCACAATTTTTACTTCGACCACAAAGTCGTTAATGATGAGGTAAGGGGGCTGTTTTGGGCCGATGACGTGTCAAGATGCCATTATGATGAGTTTGGTGACATTCTTGCCTTCGATGCGACATACAAGACGAACAAGTAACGGTTATTTACTTTGTTTTTTTCTATTTTTCAACATAATTCGTATATGCTCATTCGATATTTTATATGATATGCGTGTATGCACGTGTTTCGCTTTGATTCATTTGTTCTTTTTTGTATAGGTTGTATATGTGGTTTTTTTCCCTGTATTGATGCATCATGCATCTGTATTAAGATGTTACATGAAATTGCGTGACATACTAATGTAGCGTGCACTTTTATACACGTAGTATGATACGATACAATTACTATTGCATCATGTATTATACCAAAATGTTTTTGACATATACTTTATTTTGTTTTCAGATACAAGATGATATTTGTACCATTTACAGGTGTCGATCACCATACTAAATGTGTCACGTTCGGTGCTGGTCTGATTTGTGATGAGACTATTGAGTCGTATTTGTGGCTGCTCAAAAAATTCTTAAAGGCTCATTCTAAACAACCGAGACTTGTGCTGACTGACCAGGACTCTTCAATGAGGCAGGCTGCCCTGAAAGTTTTCCATAATCCTCGCACCGATTATGCATGTGGCATATCGTTATGAAAATACCTGTTAAGGTATATGTGGTTGTGCTTTGTATTATTGCATCATGCATCACAACATGTGACTTATTCACGGTTCATAACTATTTCATTTGCAGTTGAAGGGCTCCAACATGGACAACGAATAACTTAAGAAGGGAATCAGCAATTTGGTATGGGACCTTCAAACCGATCCGGACGACTTTGAGCAACGATGGATCGGACTCATGGAAGATTACAATTTAACCGATCACGAATGGCTTGGCGAAATGTATGCTATCAGGAAAAGGTGGGTACCGTGCTACTTTTAAACATCTCGACATGTGTTATTTAATGAAAACAACGTTGAGATGCGAAAGTTCAAATGCAATGTTCAAGGTCAATAGCAACAAGTCAAACACGTTGCTTCAATCCCTCATGTGCTTTGACACTACGATAGATGGTCAACGTCACAAGCAAAGTGAGCTTGAATTTGGAATGATGACTACGACGGCAGTCTATGTTACCCCTTTACGTATCGAAGGACATGCGTCAGAAATATACACGCCAGCTTTGTTTCGCTTAGTCCAAAAAGAGATAGATATGGGATTTTTACATTGTTCGACATCTATACCCACGGTCATCGGAAGTGTAAAGTTGTACAATGTAGTCCAGTACAATCAAATGCTTACCCATGTCTACACCTCTGAGGTGATGTTTATTAATGATCTAAGTTTTCCTTTTCTGTGTCGTTATCATAAATACGCATTGTGCAATATTGTTTAACTTTTTGTATACATATTTATCATTATTATAATGATGCGTTATGCATTATAATGTAACTATGACTCAGGGACCAATGCGACTTATGCGTTTATCTTAATTCGTATACAGGTCACCTTCGATGTACAAGACAAAACAACCTTGTGTACATGTAGTGTATTCACACGCATTGGATATTTGTGTCGGCACATCTTTGCTGTGTTTAGACTTGAACAAGTACATGCCATACCCGATCAGTACGTACCTAAGCGTTGGGGGTGTGATTCGTTACCGAGGAGGGTATACGACATCTCAAACAGATACTCTGTTGACAACCGTGTTGAAACCAGACTGCGAAACGAGATTTTAGACACTGTGGGCCTTTGCGCTGACCGTTTAAGGCAAAACCCTACAGAGCTTTCGGCCATTTGCGATTAAGTTAAAGCTCTAAAAATCAAGATTTTTGCTGAAGTACCATATGATCCGGACTGTCATCGTACGACTGCTGTTATTAGTGGCCATCTTTGTGTTCCCGAAACTGGAACTGCGACGCTCATCCCGCCTCAATCGATCAGAACTAAGGGTTGTGGATACGAAAAAGATAACAATAAAGATGACAACAGCGGAAAACGTTTTGTCGGAGAGCGTGAGAAGGCTATCAACAAATTAAAAAAAAAGGTAAAGCGCCAAGATTGTGTGGTAAATGTAAAAAGTATGTGACTGATCACAACGCGCAAATGTGTGATAAGGTACCATTATTTAATAAGTCGTGTGACTGTTTTTTTATAATATGTATTTCATTTTAGCTCATACGATTGCACAATGCACTGTTTTTTATCTATTTACTTTTGTGCGATCTAAACACCTATATTACTTTATTATATTTTACAGGTTCATGCTCAAAAGGCGGTTACGGCCGCAAAGGTATGATACTTACCGTTTTTTCCGTTTTTTATTTATTTTATTTGTTAACGTTGCATATTGCAATACCTATTTTATTTTGCGACTTTATACACCACTTTTTTTATGGTGTTAGCAGGCGAGAGCTGCAAAGTCATCAGCTGCTACACATGCGACCGCCACTGGATCTTTCCCTGCTGATGGTTTGTCATCCCTCACGGATGATGCTCGTACATCTTTTGACGTGTCCATTTGATACGCCGTCGTCAGACTCCGTATCTTTTTTTATTTTATTTTTTGTTTGTTTGTTTTGTTTGTGTCATCACACTCGTACCTTTGTTTGTCTTCTGAGGACCGATATGTCATCGAGATGGGTTTAAACAGGCATAGTTTTAAATATACTTTTTTTTCGTATATGTTTTACATATTTTTGTACTTTATGATATGCATCGTGTTATGGGAAATGCGTTGATGTGTTTTATGATATGCATAATGTTCTGTTCCGATTTCTTTTTGTTCATTTTAATTAGGTTGACAATACCGTTTTTAAACTGGATACTATTGCATTGTGCAATAGAATCTTAACGATTCAACAGCCACGTGCCAACCAAACACGTAGAACATGCGTAAACATTTAACTGTTGCATCATGCGTCATTTTCCACATACATTACCAAACCTGTTAATGATACAACAACCATTTCATCATGCACCGTAAACTATACTCGTAATACAACACGTGTGTTTTTTCAGCAATGTTGCATCATGCAACAATTCCGTTAACACATTAAAAAAAATACATGTAATCCAACAAAAATTACATCCTGTATCATTCACCATAGACATGTTACAACCTGTAACGTTTATCGTAAAGTATACTCGTAATACAACACATGCGTTTCTTCATTATTGTTGCATCATGCAACAAATCCGTTCACACGTCAAAAAAAAAAAACAAAAAAAAAATGTATATAGTCCAACAAACATTACATCTTGCATCATTCACCATAAACTTGCTACAACCAGTTAAGATAAGAGACCATTTTGTTTACTTCCAAAAAAAATACATAACAATCTGCCTACCCGTTTCTATTCCGCACGAGATACGCTCTTACCTCTTGATTTCGCTTCTGTTTCGTACACATTCATCGTCTTTTTCACTGTTACGTCCCTGAGCTTCCTCTCAACCTCCTCACACTCTTCGTCAACATATAATAGCAACACATTGTCTTCTTCAACCTCGTCCGCACCTTACCATCTTCCGTCGTCATCCTCATTTTCGCGATGGCATCCTCAGCCATTTTGATTACATCAGCTGCAATTACATTTGAGGGCGATGACATAATCTTTGTCGCGTTTCTCATCCGTAAGTTTGTCAGCTGAGCGTCTTGGATATCTTTCTCGAGGCTGAATCCGCATTGGAATGGTTCGTGACGCCCCTTGTACATCTCCATGTGGCGCATCGCGAACATGCCACAGTTCGTGTCATTATCAACCGTGGACCATTCTACCTTCTTCCTTGAAATACAGGTTCGAAGTAAATACTTTGCAATTGGATGTTTCATCCCCTCAATGTAATTAAACATCAAATATTTTGTAACACAACATTTGTACGCGTGTATTAGTACGATATTTAACAAACAATCTGTATAGTATTGCATCGTGCATTATTATCATACAAATGCATTATGCATCAGTTTCCGATACATGTGCATTTTGTATCGTTGTTGTATACTAACATTATTTATGTCTAATTGATTCACTAAAGAAAATAAAGTTATGTAAAATATCGTGATTGACTTACAATTTTTGCTGGCGTACCCTTCTCTACGTATGAACATCCGGCGTCCGGACATATAAACTCACCGTCCATGTTATCTACAACCTCGACGCCTAGGCTCCGCATGTCGAACACCACCATGTAGTAGTGCCGGTTTTAAAAAAAATGGCACCACGACCAGATCGAAGCATTTCAGATCCATCAGATCCTCACGGTCTTCTAGCACTTACTTGATGTTCTTTTTAAACTTTTCACAAAGCACCGGCGAGTCCCGCAACTTTAATCATTTCATCTGTCTGTTATCTAAATCAAACAATCAAAGTTGAAAGATAACAAATAAAATAAATAGATTAATAGTTGTTAATTAAACCACTTACGATGGTTCGCGCATGCAAATATAGTCGTTTTGGCGCGTTATTCGTGACCACCCTCTCTTCGTAGTTCATGAGTATTGCCCGACAAGTTATGGCATCGTCGGCAACCCACCTACCAGGTAACATAGTAGTCATCATGAATGCTTGTGTTCGAAAACCATGCGCGCTTTTGAAAATTGGTAGCCTGCACGTTAGTTATTTAGTTTACATTAAAACAATATTGCATAGTGCACTAATCATAAAATCAACTATATTTATTACAAGATGCATACCCCCGCGCGTTGCGGCGGGTAGCTTCTTTTTTAAATTGCATTTTTTCGTTATATTGTGTAATAAAGTCAGTTACTTTTATTCATATAGTAGACTTACATTATTGTTTTAGCATACAATAGCATACAATACCATACAAAAGAAATACTATATAAAAGAAGTGTTGTGAGTTATGGATTTACATATTCTAAGGAGCCTCAACACCCCACCCAACCCCCCTCAAAATTTTTATAACTTGAGACAGTTTATTTTTTATTATTTCTTTTTGATCAGTTTTTGTCAAAGGTTGAAAATTGTAAAACTCAAGTAGGTTTCTTGTATAAGAGCCCATGGTTTTATTGTATAACTCCCTCTCCCTCATTCTTCTTCAACCTCTCTAAAAACCCATCAGCAAACAACTTTTTTCGCACATGAGATTTAAATAAATTTAGCATTTTGTCAAACTTCCAATTTTTCTAAGAAAAAAAAATAGAGAACCAAATATATCATAATAAGTTTTATTCACTAATTATTTTTAAACACACTTTATGATTAAATTTGATATGATAAAAAGCTACTCATTTTCACCCTAGCTCTTACTATTTTTTGAAAAAATAATTGACATTCATATTAAGAAAAATTAAGGGACATCATTTTGGAGTTTTTCCATACTCTAAACCGATATAACATGCAAATTTACAATTTTTGAAATTTAATTTAACAATAAATATAACTAACTGGAAATGAATGTTGTATTGATGAAAACTAAAAAGTGTGTTAATTAAAGATGAGAATGAGTAAAAACTGAAAATTGTATAATCGTTTTAAATATAATATTCAGTTTAACTTACCTTGATCCTTGTAAAAGCATCTTCAGGACATTTAATAGAAAAATAGGCTACACATCTATACTTAAAAAACTAAAAATTTAATTGTCTGAAAAGTAACTCCAACCAAGAACCATCTACCACCATTAGTATCTGGCGGTTGTTGTTTCTTCCACCAATTCTTCACCAAACGTCGCCGCTTCTTCCACCAGTTCTCTACCAAACGTCGCCGCTTCCATCGGTTCTCTACCATTTTTCGACGCTTCTTCTAGAGCGCTAGCAACTGCCGACTGAACTGTTTACATTTATAGATAACCATCAGAAATCAACATGCAATGAGAGTTTTTTCCATCGCTTCACTGAAATCAGTAGATATTCGCTTGAACAAATGAAACCGATGTTCAAATAGGTGAGATCGTTGTCGTTGTCTTTCATCGCTTCTTCCCCACTTGATTCTTGTGGTTTCCTTCATTATCGTTGTACCGCCCATCTGCCACACTTAAACAGCTAGAGAGAGAAGGCTTAATAAGATGAGAGAGAAAGAGAGATGGATGTGATACAGGTATGTCTACACCTAAATAGCTCTAAGAAGCCCACCGAAAGAGAAAAGCCCATAGAATAAAAATGAGTTGGCCAGCAAAAAAAAACGTGTCAAACATACTCTTCTTTATCGTTGGTTAAAGAGGAGGACGAAGCTCTCATTGTCTTATTGGTAGATGAAATGTCTAGTCTTTTGCTTATTGGATGAGATGATGTACGGTATTATTGTGTCTAAGCCCTTCATTTCCTATTGTTATATATATAAATTATACTTACAGATACGAAGTTGTTGGTCCAACAAATTTGCGGTCATCTTTCACCACCAACGCATTTGACTTCGATGTTCCCTCCTTTGTAGCTTTAACAACATCCGCGCCCTTAACGACTTTTGCCGTTTTTTTTAAATCATCAACTTTTCTGTCCTTAAACAGCTTCCACAGATAGATCCATAATGTCTTTTCGATGTTGTCAATAGGCTCGTTGATGTCAACTTCTTTCCTCATAAAACTTGCCAACGGGTTTTTGTTTCGGTTTTCATCCGCCAATCTAACGTATTGTGGAAACACGGGGCTTGCTGGTCTTGTAAATTTTGTAATGGTCCCCTTTTTAACGCCTTCTTTGGGGCAGCTTCAACTTTCTCTTGGATATCCATCTTTTCAGCCTTCTTTCTTGCAAACTCAACCATTGCTTGATTCAGTGACATCCGTACTTTCCCTTTGGCAGGTGCTGCTTTAGAGGACACATTATTTTCTTTATTCCTCCCCCTTATCTGATTTGTTGTTTTCCTCATTATCAAATTTCGGCGTGCTTTGTGAGTCTGGTAATAACTTGAACAAGTTGTTCGTGTCGGTGTCACCACCACGCTTTCTTTTCTTCTTACTCACGCCCGACTCCTCGGCCGCCTTTCCGCTTGATGTATGTGTTGTTTCTAACGCCACATCGACCGGACCGGTTGCATATGGACCAGTAGTATCATCACCCACCTCCCTAAATAATTTCTTATACCTCTCAGCCAGAGATTTAACTGCTTCGTTTTCTAGAAATAAGTTGAGGTAGTTCTTAACACAGTTTCGATTGTGCTCTTGTTCTTCTCAATTATATCAAAAGCTTCTTCCAATATGCCAATACATTTCTGTTACAAAAGAATAAGAAGCATTAAAGTATGTACATCAACTTTTTTTAGTGCATAATGCAATATCATGGATTTACAAAAAGATAATTGTTACTACCATGTATTTAACAGAATAACAACTGAAATTTAAGCATTCCTATAGTTTCCATGACTAAATATCTTGGGAATCACCCGATCTTAAATAGGTTTAGCATGTATCCATCACATAAAAAAAGTGATTAAAGCAAACACATACACACACAAAAGAAGACATTATTTGCTACAAGGCATTTGCTAATATCTAGTGAATGACTGATGTGATCAAAATGATAAAGAAGTTTACCTAAAGTAATACAACGAAGGAACAAATGGCAAAACTGATGGATATATGTATGTCACGTATTAACATCAAATTTGTTGTCATAATGTTGCATGATGCAACAGTGTCATAATGTTGCATGATGCAACAGTGTCATAATGTTGCATGATGCAACAATGTCATGATGCAACATTATGTTATTTTTGTAGACTGATTGCATCCTGCATTTTTTAACTACTTATTTTATAACACGCCATACATTTATATTGTCAGCGGCTGGTTCATCATCTTCGCTTTCATCACCCTTTTCATCAACGTAAAAATCTCTCTTGTCGCCCTTCCCGAACCCTCCGTTATCTATCTCATATGTTTGCATTTTGTCCAGAACTTAATTGGAGGCTCAATACGTTCGTCTGGGAATGCACCACATGTAGTCCCTTCCACGTATACCATCTGTGATTATTTTGATAAGAATACCCAAAAAAAAAATACGTATACATAAATAACATAACCAAATCATGTACTATTTTTATGGGTCGTTGTTGTAATATTTATTTAAAATAGAGTACATACCGTCAACAGCGTAAGAGGGCCTACAAACCATGAATTTGTTTTGTTTGGCACCCATCCATTTTTACATTGCCTTAGCGCTCTCAACACGAAATCACACCAATTTATCTTGCACAGATCGGTGTCGTCCTTGATCCCAGATAGGTAATCTAACTTTGCGTTACCAATTTTTTATGCGTACTCAAATGTGCTTATAAACACCGATATAAAGTCGAGCTTGAAAAACCTGTTTTCTTTGTTTCTTCTTTCAGCCTTTATCCTTCTCCCGACTTCAACCGGTGAAACATATGCATCCGGGTAACGTGCTCTCCACTTCGTTGCAAACTTGCCTTTTGACTTTTCATTTGTATCATTTATTTTGAGTCCACTGTTTGGCAACCTCAATAACTTCACAATCAATCTCGATCTTCACCGATCCCGTGTCAATCTCCATGCTGCTTGGGTCAAACCGATCAACCACGAAGTGTGCTAGTTTATTTGGTATCTCTGATGTTTTCAGCTTCAGCAAATATCCCAGCCCAATCTCTCTGACCTCATTCCTCTGAAACTTTGATAATTCTTTAATCATATCATGCATGTTTTTAGGTGACATCCGTGTGTAAATTGGCGGCCAAACACCTTTGTTTGCATTTTTCCCCGGTTTTTCATACAGAGGTTTTGTCGGAGCTTTTCATTTTCTTTTGGTTTGCTTCTTCTTGCGTTTCTTTGATGGGCCTGCCTCCTTATCTATTTTTTTTACAACAATACGATATGTTAATTCAATGTTGCACGATGCATTTTGCTATACTAATGCATTATGCATTTTCATAATATTGCATTATGCATTTTCTGAACATAATTCGTACTTCCTTTTCCAATTTGTAATTTTTTTTCCGTTACACGTTTTATTACTACTGCATGATGCAATCCTGTAAACAATACTTAAATCCTTTGCTATGTTATTGTACTATTGCATTATACATTATTTTATACGGTTGCATTATGCAATACTATAAATAATACGTACCTCCTTTGACCGTTTTGCTATGTTATTGTACTATTGACTAATGCATTTTCTTAATACTACATATCATGTCATACTACTATCGAATATTGCATTACCTTTTTTATTTTGGCTTCACATTCCTTGTTATATCCCGGTTCCTCTTCGGTTTCTTTGATGATCTTGGTTTTGTACCTGTTAATCAACACAATGGGGTTTTTAAAGCCGTTGCATAATACATACGTGACCATATAATTAAACCAGACAATAATAATCATTCATTTCGATATTGTTGCATAATGCATCATTTTAAAATTACATAATGTATAACAGATCATATCACCACTTTGTAATATAACGTACTAATATTAAATATTGCATTAATAAGTAATAAATACATTCATCATCCGATACGCTTTCTGGAACATACTTCTCACTTTCATCACTCTCGTCCACCAACCCATAAACCTTCCCATCTTTGTTTGCCCTCGATCTTGTCCTTGTGGACGGCCCGCTATCCTTGCTTTTTGATTTTTTCGCTACGTATGTATATAAACACGAAAATACACAATTAATAAATGTTAACATATGTCATTGTAATTAAACTTTTTATAATTTACCTCTGTTTCTCATCATAATATCAACTTCTTCGTCCTCGTATTCTTCTTCATTGTCAGATTTGTCGCTTTCACCACCACTTTCTTCTTCGTCATTAGCTTATTCATCTTTACCCTCTTCTTCTGATTCATCGTCGTCGTTATCTTCCGCATCATTTTTATCTCCCTCATCATTTTCATCTTTCGTGTCTTCAGCTTCATCCCCACCATCTTCTTCCTCACCGCTTTTGCTTTCCGTCTCGTCGATGTCTTTAACGGTTTCACTACTCACCCCAATTTTTATGTTCCCGCTCTCCTTCTCATCTGACAGCTGCCTCTTTTTCAACTCGAACGCTGCATTGTTCAATTTATGAACGTGTTAATATACTGTTGCATAATGCAATAGTAAAAATACTTTTAATATGTATTACCTGATGTATCCTCTTGCGTTCCACCGTCGGTGTCTGACTGCATTTCAATCTATACTTCATTCTGGATATCATGTGCATTTTTCATCATTTTTCTTCCGGCTTCTAAGCACGCTGGCCGATGCCCCATTGTCTTGTCTTCCCCTTTGTCATCTTTTTTTTCAAAAACAAACTTCAGCTTTGTAGAGGTGACCTGCTCGGTTCTAACAATTGTATCATCGTTTGTTGATTTTTTTTCTTCTTTCAACGTCGCCAGTTTGTTTTTTATCCGAGGCGAATGTGCTTGACAGACGTTTACCAGTTTTCCCTGTTAACAACAATTGGGAACCCACCAACAATTATATAGTTAAAACGCAAGCATGTATGCAAAATATAGTAATCGTGCTCTTACTGTATTTTTATCTGTTGTGTTGAGTCTTTTTTGTTGTCCATGTTTTTTTCCTGTGAACATAAAATGAAAAACTAAAACCAGTTAACAAACACATATATACTATCCACTGATGCATCATGCAACGATATAAACCAGTTAGAATACTCCAAAATAAAACCCATGAATATTCACAAATTACAACAAAAATTTGCCTCGTATGACCTTCAAAACATTGCCTAGTTAGCACATAACACAGTCATGTCTTTCAATGTGATGATTAGGTGGACATAATCCACCTTACGAACAAACTAAATTTGGACAAAGTCAAACCCATGGATATTCACAAATTAGAACGAAATCTGGACATAATCCACATAACAAACAAGGGACTCTAACAAACACGTGTATACATTATGAATTCGTTCGGCACATTTATAATAAGTAACATTGCAACATGCAACATTACATCATTACAACAAACACATATATACATTAACATATTACCCACTGATGCATCATGCAACAATATAAACATGATCATTCTAAACAACATTTTGTTGTGATACGTGTATCTAATGTACGTAATAACAAGTTGTACCATGTTTTATACCATTAAACTGCTTATTATTGCAATATGCAACATTATGTCATTACAACACACACATGTATACATTAACATATACTATCCACTGATGCATCATGCAACGGTATAAACATGACCATTTTAAACAACATTTTACCATGACACATGTATCCAATGTACACGTTTTAAACATGACCATTTTAAAAATTTAGCCTCGTATGACCTTCAAAACATTGCCTAATTAACTCATAACACAATCTTGTCTTCCAATGTGATGATTACAAACAAACGAAATCTCGACAAAATCAAACCCATAGATATTCACAGATTAGAACGGAATAATCCACATAACAAACAAGAGGACTCTAACAATTAAACTGAAGCAAAATGACATGCTCTATCATAGCTTAATGAAGACCTCTAAGTATCTAAATCTGTAAAACCTGATGATTCTGCAACCTAACTACATATTAAGGAAGCATAACTGTAAATATGAAGCATACCTTTGAATATGATATTACTGGAACTCAAAATCGATTTGCGCAATCGTCTGCGTCTGGAAACCTTTGAACTTGAAATTGATGGTTTGTTGTGGGTGTATCAAGATTTCTGGTGGTGAGAACTCGATAACGAAGGGCCAGAATGATGAGATACGTGCGATTTCTGTGGATTTACGCACGAAATTCTCACGAACAGGGCTTGCGATGTCCTTCGCTCCGGTGGATTGCGATGTCCTTCGCTCCGGTGGATCTAGGGTTTAGCAGCGAGTGATAGAGAGGGTCGCAATATTTTAGGGGGAAATGTGAGTGATATGTTTTTCTTGCATGAATTATACTTTTACAATTATGCCCCTCCGTTTTTTACAAGTTAAAAAGTGTGGTTTTTTGGTTTTTTTTATCAATTTCAGTCCCTTCACTTACAATTTAGGCTTAAAATTCTTGGTTTTTTGTTTTTTTGCAAAGTGTTAGTTTTCCATAGAACCCAACCCAAAAGTAGAAAACAATGTTTTTCATTTTCTTAGAAAACTTTTCTGGAAAACTGTAATTCGATCACGTTTTCTGTTTTTTTTTTTGAAAATAAGGGGTGTTTTCCACAATTAAACGCGCCCTAGGTTTCTCTAAAATAAATAAATCAATAGATATACCTAAGGAAGAAGATGGTTTAACGAAAGAAGAACACCGTGGAAGTTTTTTTTTTACCCAGAAATCAAAAGAAGAAAGAGCACCATCTGCTTGTATTGTTACACCTTATCATAACAATTAAAATGAAAAAAATAACAATTATAATGAAAAGAAAATGTATGAATAAAACCCGCTGTAGGAAGGGGGGTTCGAACACGGGCAGCACAAACAAATTGGAAAGCTAATACCATTATGGCAGATATATATTATTTTAAGGTTTGAGAGCATCGGAATCATATTCTATATTTGTAATTGAGGTGTGTGCCTACCTAGTACAACTTGTCTAATGTATAATAAGGTAATATGCACGTATAACCTTAGGAGGTCATGACTATTTTGGTTGTGTCCACATAGCCGTGTGTTGTGGTTTATCTTCATTTAATGCATGGTCTTTCTTTTTCTTTGCACTCGTCCATTTTGTACTTGAAAAAAGCCCCCAAAACCGAGTAAACGCCGATCGTCCTTATAGGATTCATTATGAGCGTTTTTTGGATTTCCACAATGACAGGAGAAATTTTAAACTGTCTTGCAGCGACCACCACGTCTAGGCCACCTCTGCTATCAGATCTGTGACGGTTTCCGCTCGGATAAAAAACCGTTCTTGTTTGATACAAAAATTGATTACTAATTTGAGTGTTTGAGTGTAGTTGCTTGATTCCAAAAGCTTTATCACTTCGATATGGATCTAATGAAAGTTGCACAATCGACTTTGGTGAAGTTTTGAGCAAATCACAAAAAATCAAGTTCGTGTTCTTCTCAATGTCCTCTAATAACGGATTTTTGATTACTCAATCTCTTGGTTCAAGAACGAGTTCATTAGCTTCAGTTTGATCACATGAATCTAATGGTGCAAGAGGATCTCAGATTTAATATGGAATGACTGAAAATAATGCTTGATGATTATACAAAGTGATTTACATGATACATATAGGCAATAGAAAGGCCTAAACTAGGAAACAAATAACTATACAATCTTCTATTTACATAACAAGATTTAAATTGATTGTGATTGATTAATACGCCCCCGCAAGACGGAGGCTCCATCGGAGACACCGATCTTGGACCGTAACTTCAAGAAGGGCGCACGAGAAAGGGCTTTGGTGAGCCCATCTGCTAGTTGATCGGTTGAGTTGACATGACGAACACGCAGATCACCAGCAGTAACCTTCTCACGAACAAAATGGTAGTCGAGCGCTACATGCTTCATCCGTGAGTGATAAACAGGATTGGCACAAGCGTATGTAGCGCCAGTGTTGTCACAATAGAGGACCGGTGATGTGTGAGGAGTGATACCAAGTTCGGTGAGGAGATTTTGGATCCACGCAAGTTCTGATGCAGCGTTGGCGAGTGCTTTGTACTCGGCCTCGGTCGATGAACGGGACACAGATTTTTGACGAGCCGACTTCCACGAGATGATGTTCTTGCCAAGGTAGACAAGATAGCCAGTAGTGGACCGGCCGGCGGTTGCGACGCCGCCCCAGTCAGATTCTGAAAAGGCACTCAAGGTAATAGGGGAGCCTTTGTTGAGAAATAAACCGTGATATATGGTGCCTTTGAGATATCGAAGGAGTCGCTTTAAAGCTTGCCAGTGAGTCTCGGTTGGTTGATGCATGAATTGAGCAAGCTTGTTGACAGGGAACGCGATGTCCGGCCTTGTGAATGCAAGGTACTGAAGAGCACCCACCAGTTGGCGATAAGGTTTTGGGTCGATATGGGAGGTGCCATCTTCCAACGTGAGTGCTTGCGAGGAGCAAAGAGGAGTGGTAACAGGCTTTGCGCCGTCCATATGATGTGCCACAAGAAGATCATGGATATGCCTGTGCTGCGAGAGAACCAAACCATTAGTAGTGGGAATGAGTTCCACCCCTAAAAATTGACTCGGGTATCCCAAATCCTTTACTGAAAAGCGATTCGCCAACTGAGAGACAAATGTATCACTGAAACGTTGATCATTTGCAGTGAGAATGATATCATCTACATACACCATAAAATAACAAATGACACCGTTAGTGTTGTAGATAAATAGAGATGCATCCGCAAGCGATTTCTTGAAACCTGTGGCAAGTAAAAATGATGTTAGTTCCATATACCAAGCTCTCGGAGCTTGTTTGAGGCCATAAAGTGACCGAGTTAATTTGCAAATATGGTCCGGTCTTTGTGGATCCGTGTAGCCAGGAGGTTGATGCATAAAAACTTCTTCTTGGAGATGACCGTGGAGGAAGGCATTATTCACGTCCAGTTGCCGGAGGTTCCAGTTTTGTGAAAGAGCAACAGATAGAACCGTGCGAATCGTGACCGGCTTTGTCACCGGGCTGAACGTGTCAAAGTAGTCTTTGCCAAACTGTTGATGAAATCCTTTTGCGACTAAGCGAGCTTTGTACCTGTCGATCGAACCATCAGGATTGCGTTTGATCCTGAAAATCCATTTGCAACCAATCGGGTGACGACCGGTTGCCGGAACAAGTTCCCATGTGTGATTTGTAATAAGAGCATTATATTCGTCATCCATTGCCTTCCGCCATTGAGGGTCTTTGGATGCTTGGAGATAGGTAGTAGGAACGAGCGAGGGTGGAATTTGATGGACGGTGCTGCAGTTAACGAATTGGTTGTTGTAATATTTGGGATTTGGTTTGCGAGAACGAGTGGCGGGCGGAGGTGGAGTGGGGATGGTTGAGTTAGCTGCGGAAGTGGAAGGGGAGGGGTTGGAACTAGGTGGGGAGGAGGTGTCAGAATCGTTAGGAGAGGAAGAGGATTGGGAGGAGGTGTGCGACGGGGTGGAGGGAGATGCTGAAGCATCGGATGGGTGTGAGAGTGAGTGACTGGGAGGGGAGACGGGGTGCGAAGGGCTGGAGTGGGGATTGATGGAGGTATTAACTGTGGACTCGGGAGGAACTGGTGGAGCAGAGTCGGAATGGGTCGATGGAGAGGGGAAGGGGGGGACGGAGATGGGTGGTGGAGGCGTTGGTTGAATAAAGGCCTCGGGTGGTAGGGGGTTTGAAGCATGCATGGATTCTTGTTTAAATGGGAAGGAGGTCTCGACAAAGCTAACGTGACGAGAGTGGTAGAGGCGATTGGTCTTGTGGTCAAGACACTTGTAAGCCGACTTGGAATCGGAGTACCCCAAAAAGATACACGGTTGGGACCGTGGTTCAAGTTTTGATGAGGTGTAGGGCTTTAGCCAAGGATAACATAAGCACCCGAATGTTTTCAATTTTGCATAGTTTGGTGATGTATTAAAGAGTTGACCAAACGGGGATTGTTTGCCGAGAGTAGGGGTGGGTAGCCGATTAATTAAGTAAACGGCAGTTTGAAATGCATGTGACCAAAACTGGACCGGAAGCCCGGCATGATGAAGGAGAGCAAGTCCAGTTTCGACTATGTGTCTGTGTCGTCTCTCGGCGAAACCATTTTGCTCGGGGGTGTGTGGTGGCGTGGTGTAATGAGATATCCCATGAGCTTTGAGATATGGAGCCAACCCTATATATTCACCACCATTATCGCTAAAAAGTGCCGTAATCGGTAGTTGAAAAAATTTCTCAACAAGTGACTTAAACTGAGGAAAGATTTTGGCCACTTCGGATTTTAGTTTTAGGGGGTAGAGCCACACATAGTGAGAAAAATGATCAACAAATATCACATAATATTTAAAACCATCAACTGATTGTTGGACAGGACCCCACACGTCAGAATATATTAGTTGCAATGGTTTTGTGGAAACAAAAGAATTTTTTCCAAACGGCAATTTGTGACTTTTATTCATGGAACAAGATGGACAATGAAAATTAGATTCAGAAACTGAAGATAAAGATAGACCAAGGTCTTTACAAATATGCTTAAAAGTACGAAAATTAGGGTGACCAAGGCGGTGGTGCCATTGGGTAGAGGTTGAGACGGTTGTATTTAGTTGTGGTGTGGGCTCGGCTTCAGTCAGGTAATAGCAATCATCAATATTTTCTCCCCTCAGGAGAGGCGCCCCCGTACTGATATCCTTCACAAAAAAATAAGAAGGAAAAAATTCAACAGACACATTGTTAGTACGACAAAGCTTGGCAACGGAAAGTAAGCGAGTGCGCATGCTTGGAACACACAACACATTGGAAACATGTAGAGATTGAGAAGAGGTGGGGAGTTGTGTGTTACCGATATGTGATATGGAAAGTCCCTTACCATTGCCAAGGAGAATTTCGTCCGGGCCACCATAGTCGGAGACCGAAGTGAGGTTGTCCGGAGTTGGGACGAGGTGATGAGAAGCGCCACTGTCCATCATCCACATGGGTTGGCCGGCGCCGGAAGTGGCATGGTTGGCGACCGGCGGCGAAGGATTGAGAGTAGTGGCGAGATTGTTGTCCTTCACAAACTTTGCAAACTTTCTGCACTCTTGAACTTCATGTCCTGGAATATTACAAAATTTGCAGAATAGGTTGGAACGAGAAGTACCGGACAAACCTGTGGACTTGGGCTGATTGGGCCGGTTGTAGGAAGGGGCTGGGGAATAGCGCTGGGCTGTTGGGCCAGAGTGAGCAGCCGGGTAAGTGGGCCTGGGAGAGAAGGAGTCAGGCCGCCGGTTTTGGTTGGGCCTGGGAGGGTTGCGCTGGGCCACATTGGCAGTCGCAAGGAGAGGAGCTGCCACCGGATTTGAGTCTTTGAGACTCCGCTCGAAGTCAACGAGCTTATCGAATAATTCCGGATATGTAATAGGGTTTTCACGCACCTTAAGCGCAGCAGTGATCGGTCCATATTCATCCCCGAGTTGAGTGAGAATATATACCATAAGGTCCTCGTCGGGAACCGGGCTTTGGGCGAGGGCAAGAGCGTCCGCTATAGCCCGCATATCATTGAGAAAGGTGGTGACAGATCGATCGCCTTTAGGATTTTTGGCAAGCTTGGATTTGAGGGATACGATACGAGAGCGACATGTGCTCGCATAGCTTGCAGTAAGCCGGGTCCAGGCCTCATGAGCGGTGGCTGCGGAGGTGATGATCGGTTGGATTTCGTCTGAGCAGGAGCCAAGGATGGCACCGAAAATCACTTGGTCCTGACGAAACCAGTTGGTGTACGCCGGATTAGTGCTGGTTGTTTTATCTTTGGTGAGGGTTTTTGGGGGAACGTCTATGGTACCGGCGATATATTCGTCGAGACCAAGACCGATTAGGGTGGATCGGACTTGTCGACTCCATACAGGGTAGTTTTGGGGAGTAAGCTTGATGGGGAAGTGAGTGGGAGCGGTGACAGAGGTGATAGAGTTGGTAGTTTCGGTGGCCATGGGGAATAGGGTTCGAAAAAAAAACGATGAAAGGGAAGAGAGGAGGATGGCGATGGAGGCTAGGTAGGATCAGAGAAAACTCGTTAGAGATTTGTGGCTCTGATTACCATAATATGGAATGACTGAAAATAATGCTTGATGATTATACAAAGTGATTTACATGATACATATAGGCAATAGAAAGGCCTAAACTAGGAAACAAATAACTATACAATCTTCTATTTACATAACAAGATTTAAATTGATTGTGATTGATTAATAAGATTTATTCAAGTTTTAATCGAATTTGAGCACCTATTCATCACGTTTTTTACTCCACTGTTCATGTTCTTATTCGATCTTCATATCTGCTCGAAAGTACAACACAATAGATCTTATTCTGCTCGGTTTTGAATTTTGAACCCGATGATATAATCCATTTGCTTTATCGTTTAAAGATGAAGAATTTAGAGAATTTTTTCTGGTTTGAAATACGTACAAGATTTTTTGAAGAATGAGGAACTTTTTCTCTCCTCTCTTTCATTCATTGACTATAAGGCTATGTATACTCATAAAGCCCCTTCATGGGGCATTATATGACATGTGGATGCTGACTCAGCAAAGGGGCTTTATAATGCAAAGTGGTGTAGTCATAACCCCCATAACCCCCTTTCTAATTTATTGCCCAATTAATATTGAGCCAATCAGAAAAATATAAAAATAATGGAACCAATGAAGGAGAACATGGTGGGCGTTATGCTCCTCATGCCCATGGATCAACTTTTCTAACATAACGCCCAGGGGGTGAGAAGGGGCGTTATAAGGGGCTTTATGTTAGCAATTTGGTGGCATAACGCCCATTACACATAGCCTAAGGTTGTTCACAATACCTCTCTGTCACATTTCACTCCCCACACTTACTTTTTTGTCCACTCAGCGCGACATTACCACCCCACACACCCCTCACTTTCACTCCCACTACCTTCCACTTGCCTTTTACTCCCATCACTTTACTTTTATTATTATTTTTATTAATTAATTAAAAATAAAGAAAACTAATTAAAAATTAATTTAAACTAAAAAATACATTTCATTAAATAAAATTATAAAACAACATTTCATAAACTTTTTTTACATATCCTAAAATAAAAACAATAATTTTAATCCTTGTACATTGCCATAAGTCTTGCTCGTATTTTTTGAGCGATTGTTTTTCCCTCCTCGTCTAAGTTGTTGATCGGTTTACTAACCGCTTTTAGGTCCCGACATAATTGTTCTCGCTCCATGTGCGCCTCTTCTCTTGCCCTTCCCTCCTCGAAACGTTTTGCCAATTGGAGCTTCTTGAATTGAATCTCGTTGAACTTACCGAACCTCTATGCCAAACGAACACCTGAAGAAGATTGCCCTTGTTGGGCTAATTGTGCTAACCTTTTCTCCTTTTGTTTCCCCACGGGTCTTTGAATTTCCGGGGGGGGGGGGGGGGGCTATCGGGTGATTCCTGCTCTTCTTCATCGACATCATTGAGATTAAATTGAGTAGCTCATACGTCCGAAGCACTCATGCTATAATCGTTGGACTCAGACGTCTTGGTTCTTTTGGTGCTTTGGTTTTGGGGTTGGGCCCCCGCTCGCCATTTAGTCAATAATTTAACAAAGTCCCCACACGCAAGTTTGTCGAAAACGGCATCCTTATTCTCCAATTTGTAACGAGATTGTGCCGCCTTCAAAATGTCGATGTCATTTTGACCGCTTCGACGTTGATCTTGGAGGTTGAAGTAAATGTTGTTGAACTTTGTCAACTTTGGCTTCAAATCTTGACCCCACTTTGAGTTTAGTTGGTGCTTCGTTCACGTGTCGCGGGGAAGCTTCATCTCTTTGGGCCACCTTTCGGTGATTGTGTTCCAAAAACGAAGGTTGGTTTGCGAGTTTCCTAAAAATATTAAGTAAGAAAAAAAAGATACAAAGTTTAAAAAATTAAAAAACTCTAAAAAAACAAAAAAATATAAAAAAAATATAAAGTTACAAAGTTTTAAAAATATACCTACTACGGGATCCTCAGTGGTATCGATCCAACACCTCGTGAACACCAACTCTTGCTCTTCATCCCAAAGTATAACCGGTCGTGGACCTTCAACCGGAATCGGGTTGGGTTGGGAGGTTTGACCTCTTTTTTTTCTTTTGTTTTTTTAGAGCTTTTTTAGGTTAAGGATCTGGTTGGGTATTCATGACCATCTCCACTTGGTCGGGTTGAGAGTCGGGTGTGTAGTCGGTTTGGAGGAAAGATGGTTGGGGGTTTACTTGGCTCCAACAACCTAGTTGTGAAGTTGCGAACATTGAGGACGCCACAAATGGAACGTATCCACCCGTTTGAAAAGGGTTTCGTTGCGAAGACGGGGTGGTAGGATTTTGCTCGTTTGGGTTGGTGTTGTAGAAGTAGTGGGGATTCATTTTTTTTAAGATAAAGATGAAGAATTATAGAGAAAGATGGTAGAAAATGGTGTAAAAAATGGGTTGGAATGGAGGGTTTATATAGGTAAAAAGGGGTTAAAAACGTTAAAATAGCCGTTGGGGGGGGGGGGGACACCACCAAAC
Source organism: Deinandra increscens subsp. villosa (assembly GCA_039602395.1). Taxonomy (NCBI): domain Eukaryota; kingdom Viridiplantae; phylum Streptophyta; class Magnoliopsida; order Asterales; family Asteraceae; genus Deinandra; species Deinandra increscens. The sequence continues at coordinate 3,547,941 of JBCNJP010000017.1, forward strand.
GGTCGAAATGATATGGGGAGCTCAATGGAAGGGAACCGAGATAGTCACCAAGGTTGGTGCACCGCGACCCACCTAATGGTGGCACCACAACCACCGCAATCCAGCTTGGCATCACTGAGGTTCTTGGTGATGGTATTACACATAATTTAAGTAAATTACAAAATAGTCCTCGCTCATAAATAACTATACTAATTTATAAAAATCTAACCCCGTTAGTGAGAAGGACTCACTTGACAACAAAATGTAAACCTCAGGCGAGATATATTAAAAACTGAGATTTGGACTCAGGTGACAAATGTGGTCAAACATCAGGGACGAAAATATTATTAACTCTAAATAATATTTTCACATTTTTTTTTCAAATTTGAATAGTTTAGGTTACATTTTCATTTTGAAATTTCTCATCGAATATCACTAAACTTATATGAATTATTCAAGGTCAACACATGTCTGCAGTGGAGTATCGGGCTATCCTGAAGTATCGGTTAATGATCCCCTTGTTTCCGATAGATGAGCCCTGCCCGTTTTGCCGTAAGGTTTGTTTGGATAAATTTGGTGAGCATGCGGTGCATTGCAAAGAGTTGTCTAGGTTTAAATACATGCATGATTTTGTCAAAGATATTATTTGTGATGTGCTTAAACGTGCGGGGATCTCAGCTAAAAAGGAAGTCCCTGTTAACTTTCTGACGAATCCGCTCGAAGGAAGGTCTTCTCTACGACCATTTGGCGTCCTTGTGTTCGGATGGGCGGGAGGGAAACACGTGTGTGTGGACCTTACCGGAGTGTCCCATCTTTTCGGGCTTAGGGATAACGGGTTTGGCCAAGCTGTGTTGAAGGCGGAATCAGGCAAAGTTGCTAAACACGAGAAAACATGTTTAGAAAATCAACACGTGTTCATCCCGTTTGTGTTCGATACATTGGGTCCCTGGCCCCGAGGCAGTGGGGTTCCTTAATAGAGTTCAACGGGTCATGCACAACAATTCCTCGACCCCTAAAAATCATAACTTTGTTTTTAGTAGGATCAATTTTGCTATCCAAAAGGGGGTTTCGACGCATCTTGTTGCCTGTTTACCTTCCACGTTATTGTAATTTGATCCTAAGGTTATGTGTAGTGGTAGAAAGTTTTCAAGCCCCACCCTTGGGCATGAAGCGATATGTGGACAATGACATGGCAAAGGGCTAGAATTTTTTTCTGGTGTAGTGGTCAATCCCCATTCAATAATTACAAAATGATTGTTTTTTTTTTATTTAACTAAATTAAAACTATTTTTTTAAATGAAAGCATAATAAAATAAATAAAACTTCATTAATTGAAAAAAAGTACAACTAAAAAAAAGTTCACTACATTAACTTAATAAAAGAAACGTTCACCACATAAAAAAATACAACTAAACGAAACTCGAGACCATAATCCTTCTTGATTTGGTCCCTTATCTTCATCGCCAAAGCTCGTGCCAATTCGTCCTTCAGGAGAGGTTGTTGGAGGACTTCCAAATCGTTTTGCATTTCGTGACGGTTCACCGCTTTGCCCTGTTCTTTTCGCAAAATAACAAACTCCTTGAGACTCTCAGAAACTTCATCGTCTCTTTCCTTAGTCCCCATTTCGTAGCTTTGTCGACTAGATGATGAAACCACTCGTTTCCTCGGTCCCGGCCCATCGGTTTCCTGGTCTCCACATCACAATCTTCCTCGTCATTGGTGTCGTTTAAGTTGATGTCAAACGTCCGACCATCCGACCCTAGAGACTCCGCACCTGTAGAGGACGAGGTTTTGGATTTCTTTGTTCGCCTTGTTCTTTTTGTCAAATCTGGTTGTGACCTCCACTTGTCACTATCTCGAAGGATCAACCAACACTTCAAGTATTGAAATACACCTCTCTCTTGTTGGAATTCTACTAGATTGCTCTATTGATGTCCTCGTCATTCTCCTCGATCTTCCAACCTCCTCGAATACAATTATAGATCGCGCTAAAAAACCAACAACGGTTGTTGATTTCGGTCCACTTTCACGATATGGAATTCGGAGTTCGATATTCATCCTTCTTGAGCAAGTTGTAGAAGTTTTTCGAATGTTGGACCAAAACATCGTCTTGTCTTGGTGGTTAGCTAACATTAAAAAAAGAAAGAAATAGTAAATAATTTGATTGATTTAAAAAATTAGTAAAAAAGAATAAGATTAAAAAAATAGTAAATAACAACTAACCAATGACGGGGTCCTCCGACGCCTCGATCCAACATCGACATAGGGCCACCTCCTCCTCCTCGGTCCATGCATTGATCACTCTTGTAGAGGCTAGATTATAAGGCTTGTAACATTAAACATGTTGGGCAGGGCTTAGAGGGTTTCATTAGAATCATAGGCTAGTTTGCTATTGTATTTAGGCTAGTTTATGATTGGGTTTGGGTTTACTATTGGGTTTATGATCCACAAGGGGCCCAATAGTAAACCCATTGGGTACCTATATAAACCCTTATGTTTATGATCTATGAAAGCTTGGAGATTACAGATTACGATTTCTGCCTTCTTTGGTGTTTACGATCCGTGTTCATCAAGCTTCAAGATAGTAGTGTTATTCATTCAAGACTTCATCTTTTACTTAGATCTAGTCTATTCTTCTACTATTCTTCTTGAATCGATCTTATACGAGGATTCCGCACTCGTGTTTGATTAGATATCGTGTGTTTGGGAGATTTAAGGACCAACAATTGGTATCAGAGCCAAGGATCTTAGATTCGAGGCTCTCACGATATAGATTCAAGCAGTTTTCTGGGTTTTAGTTCTTGTTTTTTAAGATTTGAAGGGTTTCTGGGTGATTACGATTTCTGCTACTGCTGTTCTTCGCGTTTTTCTGGGTTTTCAGTGTGTTTACGACCTCATTTGTTGAAGATCTTCGTCATCAGAGAGTTTACGAGATCAAGAATCAATTTTTACGGTGTTTACGATTTTGCAGGATCGTAATCGGGTGATTACGACATTTTTTCATCGGAAACAAGAGTTTACGATTTTGGTGGATCGGAAACAGGAGTTTACGACTTTCGGGATCGTAATCGGGCATCGTAATCAAGTTTACGATTTCTTCTGTCGGTTGTGTGTTTACGATCAGGAGATTACGACCAACTGTTTTGTCTCAATCGTAAACGGGTGTTTACGATCGGAAACATTGTTTACGATCGGAAACATGGTTTACGATCGGAAACATGGTTTTGCGGCAAAAAGTCATTTTTTTACACTTTCACGGAAACGGACGTAACTTTTGACTCGTTTGGAGTTAGAAGCTCAAATTTGAACACGACGTTCGTGACACTGAGCCCCAGAATTACCCAGGGGAGCTCGTTTGGACCCCCAAATTCCACTCCGAAGGCCTCCTTTTTTCAGTTTTAAGTTTCTGACACTATTCTTTGAATAGTGATTTTGCCAATTTTGCCGTTTTTGCTGATATTTCAAAATTTTCAGAAGCTGCATTATGAGTTCAGTGGTTGAAGAAAAGAATATGGTTGAGGACAATGATGCTTTCTTAGATGAAGTTGACGAAACTAAGATATGCCCGAATCCTACATGTGCTCGATTCCTGGACTTAGGCAAATCTGTCAAAATTTTGAGTCAGAACTGTTTGAGGTAAAATGCGAGAGGAGTTCCTTTAAGGGTAGATGGCAAAAGAATGAAGAGAAGGTTAAAGCTCAGAATTTAGACATAGTGAAATATAAGAAACTTGCAACTGAGAACGCTTATCTGTATGACAACGCTAAGTTAGAAATAGCTGAGCTTAGTAAGCAGATAGATGACCTTAAGCATAAAAACAATGAGTTGCAGGTTAAACTTGATATGAATCAAATGAGAAGCAAAAGAATGCTTGATGCTGGAAAGGAATTGTCACATGCTGTTGTGACTGGTCAAGTTGGGAAACACACACCTGGATTTGGGTCAGAAAAGACTGATAAGGCCTTGGCTGCAAACAACATTATTCCTCCACCAGTTCCCAGAGACATTATAGGAATACTTCTTAGTGAGGATGAAGTTGAACGAACCAAATCTGATTATAAAGAAGCTGCTCCTCCTATTGATAGTGTCTTGGTTGGAACTACACCAATGACTCAAGAAGAAATTGACAATGAGACAAAAATGACTTATGGTGAAGGGAGAGTAAAAGATATATCAGACAATGATGCTGAGTGCCATAATATGACAGGTGTCACAACTCTAAGTCTGATGAAGCTGGGATAGAATTGAAACCATACCCTAAAATTGAAACCCCATGCTTCAAAGTAATTGACGAAGTCAAAAGGGAAAAGGTGATCTTGACGACACAACCTGAGGGGAAGATCTTTATGACATCTGGATCGATGTTTGACCAAGAACCAGATGTAGGATATGAACTACCATCCTTCTCCTCCAAGTTCAAGGGAATAACTGATGGCATGATAAGTGAACCTAAAGTTGAGAGGCCAAAGATCACCATCAAGCATCCAAGTATGAAACCAACAGCTGGAGTGAAGAATGAAAAGCTCAAGGGAGTAGCTGTGTCTCCCATCTCTTCAGTTGGATCATGCAATTGCCGCTGTAATTGCAAGAATGATGCATCAACATCAGAAAATCCAGAGAGCACAAAGACAATGAGGACAGGTTCTACTCAGGCTTCCAGGAACCAGCAGAAAGTCAAATCTGGAGCTTCAGACAAGGCAACGAAGCAGACACAAGGCAAACCAGCTCCATATCAGCCACCAAAGACGAATGGGTACACGTCTGACTTCTATCTAAAGAAGCAGACTTGCTTTAATTGTGGCTTCGCTGGTCATATTGCTAGAAACTGTCTTTATCGCCCCTATGAACCCTATTTTCCGAAAAGTCAAAGGGTTTCATCTCAGGAGTCTGTGAAGTCTAAGCCGATGATGGTGCAGAAACCTAAGGCAATGAAGACTGTTACTCCTAAGGTTAAACCCTCTGATCAACATTGGGGCGCTGGCAAAGCTGAAAGAAAATCTTTAAATCAAAACAACAGCTTTCCAAGTTACCAAAATTTCCAAAAACAGGTGAAGAAACCATTTTCAAAACAAACAAAGTCTGAAAAACCCAAGGTTACCCCTCCCAAGGTAACTAAAACTGTTTTAAAAAATGATTCTAAAATGCAGAAGGTTGAAATACCTAAAGTCACAACTCAAAAGGTGACTAAAACAAAAATTGTTTTGAAAAGTGAATCTAAAACGAAGAAGGTTGAAATACCTAAGGTCACAACTCCAAAGGTGACTAAAACAAATGTTAAATCACCTGAAACTTGGAAACCAAAAATCAAGGCAGTTCCATCCCAACTTCCTGATTTTTCAAAGGGGATGTTCTTACAAGAGGTATCTTTCATTGATTCCTCAGGTGTACCCAGAAAAACAATGGCCTGGGTACCAATGGCTAACTAATCTCTCACTCTGTGCAGGAACAGTCAAGGAGGATTATCACTAACATTTTTATTGATTAATTTATTTATTGATAAGTGATTGTTCCAGGCACATTTTAGGAGACGTATCTTCATGTCATGACAAGCAATTTTTTATGGAGGATATGTTTCCTTGAGAGGTAAAAGGTTAAATTCAGCATGAAAGGTACTGTTCATAACTTGGTTGTTTGTTTGATGAAGTGGCAAAGGGTGTTTTGAGTCAAACCAAATTTCCTAAAATTTTCACTTGGTGATTGATTATGTGTTTGACCTCAAATGCGATGAAGTGTGTAGGTCATGAAACCCAATTTTCTCAAAATTTTCAAATCAATACTTTGAAAGTTAGCTTGGCCAGATGTCTGCAAAATTTTGTGTTTTGTTCTTTTAAGTGTGTTTGTGTGTTTTATTTAAAAAAAATAATAATAATAAAAAAAACTGAAAAATGATGTTCACAAGATCGTGACATTAAAAATCAAAAAGCAAGGGGAAGAAATGTAAAGATGAAGAAAAAGTTGACCCCTAAAAAATAGTGTGCTTTTCAATTTTTAATTGTTTGTGTCTTGTTTTTTGAGAAGTTTAGGGAAGTAAAATGAATGTCCGGGTTGGAGATGGCTGACACGCGTAAGGCGGAAGTGAAAGGCAAGCTCCACGGTGATATGCTCGGTAGGCTCGACCTAAACTTATGACCTCCAATGAAAGTGAAGTGAACTTAAAAGATATATATGTTTAGTTTACCATCCCAGGTTGCATGGTTTAAAAGACTGAGTCCCAGCAAAAACGGGTTGAGAGTGGCAATTATACCTAGTATTCACTCTCTCACACGCCATGTTTCTGCTGTTATGTCTACACCACATAATAAAAAGAAAAGAAAAAGAAAAGAAAAAGAAAAGAAAAAGAAAAGAAAAAGAAATGAAAAAGAAATAAAAAAATGAAAAAGAAAAGAAAATAAAAAATAATCACTCAGTTGGTCTTCTTTGCGTGCTTAGCGGCCGACCTGATCACCAACTGATGGTTAATGAAAATAAGTGGTAGTCATAGCCGTGGTGCATGGTTCCTCAAGTTGGGGGTTTGTGAATCCTCAATAAACTCTGAGGTTGGGTAAGTTTTGCTGTGTACGATTGGGTGTGGGGACAATTAAACATGATGGTAATATTGTACTATATTAAACATGACGCATTCGGTTGGGATTAAACGGGTTTGAGTTTAAAGCGGACAAACATACCGGCAATCACCTGGACTAGTTGAGTAACTGAAGCTAAAAAGGGTTCCTCATTCAGATTCATACAGTTTGATCCCTTGTAAACCTTCTCATGTTTGGTTTGGTAAGTATTTGTTTATTTTTATCTTTCGTGTGTGAGTCGTTAAGTTCTTTTTGGTGTGTTTTCGTCTTGGCCAGATCGATTTGAGAAGTCAAAATGTGTTTTTCATGAGTTTTAATGCATGACAATATGCCCCCGACAGATCTTGACAAATTTTTAGGGGAAGGAGTATGGGATAATAAGTATTATCCGAAGGGAACTCGAGGATGATACTTATTATCTAATGGAAAAGACTTCCTCCGTCAGATCTTGACAAATTTTTAGGGGAAGGAGTATGGGATAATAAGTATTATCCGAAGGGAACTCGAGGATGATACTTATTATCTAATGGAAAAGACTTCCTCCGTCAGATCTTGACAAATTTTTAGGGGAAGGAGAGGGGATAGTAAGTATTATCCGAAGGGAACTCGAGGATGATACTTATTATCTAATGAAAAGACTTCCATAATACATAGTATCTGAAGGGAACTCGAAGATAATATGTATTATCTCAGGGGAAGTCCTTAGCTGAGGGGAAGTTATCAGCTAAGGGGAAGTCTTTAAAGGTCTTGGGTTCAGGGGAAGTTTTATAGAAAACCCGTAATCTATATTAGGGTTTTTGGTTAAAATTATGTTAATTTGAATCAACTGAACAGATGATAATTACCTCCTAACCCAAAGACCAGTCATCAAATGTCTGGTGGAGTATATTTTTTTCAAATGTGTGTCAGACAGGTTGATGAGAGAAAGATGATACTGATGTTGCTGCTACTCAAAGTTAAAGAACCAGCCGGACAAGACTTCCATCTGGAAAAGCAACTGTTCAGGGGAAGTTGTTGGTGTCTTTACAAGTTTTCAAAAGAGCTTCAAAGAAGATGTTCACATGTTTAGGGGAAGCTGAAGACTTCAAGTCTCGTTGAAGAAAACGATACAGAGAGGAGTCAGAGATCATGAAGTTTGAAGTTCAACAATCAAGGTCTTCACAGTTAGAGGTTTTTCAAAATTTAACCTCTAATTGTTTTGAAGATTCAAGACAGTTACCGAAGATTCAGCAAGAACCAATTCTTTCAAGAGAAGCAAGTCAATGAGAATCCTCCTCTCATTAACTTGTTCATTTCAAGAAGTTCAAGCTGATGCTGATCAGGAGGAAGTCCCAAGTGCCCGTCATGAAACCCATTGAAGATTTCTGCGGAAATAATCTTCATCAGCATCTATGCCAGCCACTCAAGAAGAAGAATTTCAAAGATCGAAGACATTTAATATCACACGCCTAGGGGAAGATTGTAGAGGCTAGATTATAAGGCTTGTAATATTAAACATGTTGGGCTGGGCTTAGAGGGTTTCATTAGAATCATAGGCTAGTTTGCTATTGTATTTAGGCTAGTTTATGATTGGGTTTGGGTTTACTATTGGGTTTATGATCCACAAGGGGCCCAATAGTAAACCCATTGGGTACCTATATAAACCCTTATGTTTATGATCTATGAAAGCTTGGAGATTACAGATTACGATTTCTGCCTTCTTTGGTGTTTACGATCCGTGTTCATCAAGCTTCAAGATAGTAGTGTTATTCATTCAAGACTTCATCTTTTACTTAGATCTAGTCTATTCTTCTACTATTCTTCTTGAATCGATCTTATACGAGGATTCCGCACTCATGTTTGATTAGATATCGTGTGTTTGGGAGATTTAAGGACTAACAACTCTCTTCTCCTTCGGCTCGGTCACCACCTTCTTCTTATGAGATCGTTTCTTCGTTTGTTTACCCCCCCCCCCGCTTGTTGCGTTTCGGGTACCACCTCACAATCATCTTCTTGGGACGGTGGTTGAGATTGTGATAGTTGTGGTTGAGATTGTGGTGGTTGGATTGGTGGTTGAAACGAACCTTGAAACGGTTGTGGATACGGGACTTGAAAGGGTTGTTGAAACGGGCCTTGAAACATCGAACATGGTTGAAGATTTTGGAACGGTTGTTGTTGTTGCGAGGAACCGGAGAAACCTTGTGGAGGTTGTAGATTTGCGATCATATTCCACAACTCTTCGTTAGACGGAGTTTGTTCGTTTTCACCGGACCTTGGTGTCGGTGATTGACCAAACGGTTGCATGTTTGTGAAAGTGAGGTGTGAAAATTTTGGTGGTTTGTAGAAGATAGAATATAGAGATAAAGAAATGGTGTGGTTTTTAGTTGAATAAGAGTATTTATATATATAGTGGGTAAAAAGTTAATAATTAATGGTTTAAAATGTAAAAAAAAGGAAAAAAAAAAACATTTGAAACGGTAAAAAAAACGACCGTTTAACGGTCACTTTCCTTCCCTTTTCGGCCTGAAACATCCGGCGCCTCCTCCCCATTTTTCCTCTTTCGCGCCCCACCGTAGTGGGTGGGGGAGTTACCGGGGGCGTTATAGGGGCTTGAAAAGGGTTTTCAAGCCCATTGAAAAGGGTTTTCAAGCACATTTCAAGCCCCATTAAGGATAGTCTAAGGTTAAATCAAATCCATATAATCTTTCTTAAAAGGGAAAATTGCCGCAGTGTCCTTTGACTGGAAATCAGTTACTAAAATGGCCTTTGACTAGGAGGTTTACTAAAATAACAGACCAATAGCACTTTGACACGTCAACCTTTTTTTATATAACTCGCGAGAACCATTCTCCATTTCATACATTCGTTCTCCATTTCGTAAAATCACACGTCAATTTGAACCCCATTCTCCAAACCTATTCGCCATTTTTCTCAATAAAATATTCAAAAAATTGCTATTCTCTGACCCTATTCTCCCATTTTAGATCTATTCGCCAATCTTCAACTTTTTTAATAAATTATGTTTTAAACTTAAAATTATATTTCTAACAAGTTAAATTATTTTATTATTTTATGATATTTTGCAACACTTGCTAGTAAAAAATGATTAGTTTAAATAAAAATAAAATATTTTAACTTAAATAATGTTTGAAATAAGATTTTACGTTTTAAATTTATAAATAATATTCAAAATAAATCTATGAAATACAATCTTTATCAAATTTAATGTTCACACAAAGTAGTAATATTTAATGAGTGTGTGAGGGTGTAAACATTTCCGGTGGCGTCGTGGATGAATATTTTGGAGTCGGAACACCGGCGGAGACGGAGAGGGTTTTCTAGAAATGTTTTTTATTTGTTGATAGAAAACTCAACAAGTATGTTGAATAAAACAATTAAAAAGCATTGCTAGAAAACACTATTCGTCTCCATCAGTGTTTCAACTCTCAAATTATTCATTGTCTACGACACGGACTACTGTTTCACACTCTCCTAAAATATTAATCTAACAACAATAAATTTCTCATCTTAAATTAATGTTTTTATAAATTAATTTAACAGATAAACTTATATATTTATTTTATTTTAAAAAATATGTTTTTTAAAAAGATTTAAATTCTTGGTTGAATCTCTACTTTAACAACTAAAGATTATTTTTTTTATAGAAAAACTCATTTTAAATTTTATTTAGAAAAAACAATTTTTCATAAATTTGACAAGTTTAAAGATACTTTATTGAACTCAAACTTATAAAAAATTTATATAATTACTTACACATTCTCTCCAACTACAAAACTCTATTTATGTGAACACGTCTTTTTATAATATTTTTAGGCTCATTCTAATTGGACGCCAAACTCTATTTATTTGAACTCATCTTTTTATAATATTTTTTGACTAATTCTAACTGGACACCCTTAAATCTAATTCAACACCCTATACGCCCCATATTTAATTAGCTATGCGGTATGTATAAGAAAAAGACAACCCTCAATAGTCAATGCTGGGGTGTATTACCCTCTAATAGGAGGTCTCTATTTCTAACCAACACGTTACATTTACGTATTATCTTCAACTTTTGTTATTTTTTAAAAGTTATATAAAGTCTGTTACGAGACTTAATTGTTTTTTCAAAAATAACTCCGTTTTTAATAAAACTTAGGTTATATTGTTCATAATTTTTTTGTAAAGTATTGTGTATTTAAATTTTTTTAAAAAAGTTATCAAATATAAATTATTAAGTAAAAACATATTAAAGAGTTTAATTAATTAAAAATTTAAAACTTAAAAATAAAATTTCGCTGACCTAACCATTCACTGTGCCTAGTGTTATTATATCCATTCGCTGAACTCACCATCCAGATTTCTAATTCTAATATCACCATTCGGTGTTCCTCATTATATTCGCCGGAGTCACTCTCTTTTTTAAAAGTCAAATGCTATTTTGAAAAACATTATGGTATATAATTATTTGTTAATTTAATTATGATTAATGGCCTTTTTAGTAATTTTTCCTTCTTAAAAAATAAAATAAAATAAATTAATAAA
>JBCNJP010000017.1:3559509-3582400 GCA_039602395.1 Deinandra increscens subsp. villosa
ATATATACTATTACAGCAAGATGGTCTAGGTTAAAGCGTTAGATAATTTAAGGCGATTGTCTATTTAATTTTTTATTTTATTTATTTTTTATTTTTTTTGAACGGCAAATTTTACACCACCCACCCGATCATCTCCAATCCTTATCAGGAAGAAACTCACCACTAGTGAGAAAATCCCATGACCCAACTTGTAACCCCCATTTTTATTCTTTTGTTACAAGTGAGACTTGAATCCAAGACCTCTTGATATTTTATGTGAGTGTCTATCTAATTGATCGTTTTTATTAATCGTCCAGTGGTTTGCGTACATTTAATTGACAATAAACATATCAAAAGTTATATGAAAATTGTACTCGTAAGTAAAATTACATTGTGTTTGTGATGATCTAAAGTTTGTAGTTTTAATCTTAAAGTGAGTATGTCTTACTAATTGATTACATCTCAGTTTCAAAATCATCAAAATAAACCCTTATTTTGGCTCAAATATTTGAAACATGTAATCATAGCTAGTCAGAATAACGCAACTCAAAAATTCAAGACTTTACTTTAAGCTTAAAAATCAAACACCTCAACTAAATCAATAAAAAAAAATAACGGCTCAGATCCTTGTAATCGATCATCACAGCCACAATAACATAATTGAATCGATCATCATAGCTATAGTAACAGACCTAAATATTCAGCTTTCAGTTTCAGATATAAAATCAAACAACTAAATTGAATCAATAACAACCTCTAGAAATCATAGAAAGAAACCCTTAATTCCATTCGATTTAATTAACAAAATCCAAGGCTCGTATCCTTTTAATCGATCATCACAACCACAATAACAAAGTTAAATTGATCATCACGGCAATAGTATTACAGTTAGAAATCCATAATTCAGTTCCAGCCTTAAAATGAAACAACTAAATTGAATCAATGACAATTACTAATCTCCCAAAAAACCCAAATTCCAATCCAAATGCCTTAGATTCCACTTTGTAAGCTCAGATTTAACTACCAAAATAAAATTAAAAAGGCGGCAACAATGCCTCGTCATATCATAACCAATAACGACAACAATTTATTTTTCATACTTCAAGATCTTCAAAACTGAATTTGAGAGAAATATGAGAGAGATTATCCATAAGGTCCACGGTGGCACACCGATGGTTACCATGTTGTCACCAATCACAATAACGGACATAAAGACCGACGGCCACCATAAAAGAACATGAGAGAACTGATTAAATCAAATAAGATTATAAGAACATAAGCTATCTTTTTAGTCGAATATGTGTTTCTCTCTTTTACTAACAAGTTGTCTTCTTTAATTGAGAAGATACTTCTCACTCTTCCTCAAGCTTGCTACTCATCTCGGTCTTCTATTAACTTGGAGATGTTTCTCTCTCTTGCTTAATTACCATCGGTCTTCTTTAATCGAGAAGAGGCATCTATCTCTCTCTCTTGCTGACCATCTGTATTCTTCAAGTGATCTTTCTTATTCATGTGACCTGCTAATTCAAGTGATTTATATTTTGGGGGGTTTATGTGATTGTTTGATATGTGGAATTTGATTGATGTTATTTGTTGTATATATCTTTAAATTATTTTTGATTTTGGGGGTGGTGGTTCAAGGTAATTGTAATTATTTGAATGCAAAAGTGCTTATTTGAATGCAAAAGTGCTTTTAAGTAAAAATGCTTATTAACTTATTAATTTTTTAAAAGTAGTTTTAAAATGATATTTGGATTGGATTTTGAGATGAGATTACTTATTTTATATGTAAAATGACAAAAAAAGACATTGCTTATATATTGAAAGTCATTATGCTAGTGAAATAAATGGTAGGATAGTAATTTGGTTTTTAAAAAGCAAAAGCACCTTCAAAAGCCAAGAAATCTTGGCTTTTGAAAAATGATTTTTCTCCTTTACTCAAAAAGTTAAAACCAAAAGCAATTTTGGAGTATCCAAACAAAATTTTTTACTTATTGGCTTTTTAAAAAGCCAATAAGTCAATAAATTATTTTCAAATAGACATTCAAACATGCTCTTTAAGGATGTGATGAACCACTTTAGAGTTAGATCTGAGCCTAAATTAAGTTTAATGGTAATTGCTTTGAACGATTTATTTGTTTATTTGATGTTGCTTGTTAGCTATGATCTTTGTATTAATCTCTACCATCTATATAAACTCATAGGCTTTTATGGTTGATTTGATGATTGCAGAACCTAAATGACAATGATAATTTTTGCTATGTTGAATTAAATTTTTTATTTGGCTGTGGGGTTTTAGTTTGCCCATATAGAATTTGTAAAAGTAAAAAAATTAAAAAAAAAAATTAAAAAATTTTAAAAAAAACTTATCATTTTATTTTATATCATTAAAGATTTATACAAGATTTTGGGGATGTGAATGTAAATTTAGTTGTTTATCTATACTTTCTTTAAAAAAAATGGTTGATATGAATGGATTTGTTCCTTTTCTATTTGTGAGATATTGTTCTTTTACATTGTGGCATTTATAATGTGTTCAACTTTTATGTCATGTTTAATGTTTTTAGGTAATGTTACCATATTATAAACTAGCTGTCGTGTTGCTTTGTGTCATTTATAACATTTTAGAGAATGTTACGAATATAATAAACTGGTTGTCCGTTACAACGTGCAGGCGGGAAACAACTCGTTAAGTTCTATACAGGATTTTGGTAATGTAAATCAAGAAGAGGAATGAGAAAATGTCTCTCATCAATTATAATACAAGAGTAAGCATCAATGTATATATAAGCCATTTATAATAATTCTCTAACATTCCTCAAAAGCTAAACTTCGGTATTTATCGGATCCAAACGAGAGTGTAAATTTAAAATTTTAGTGTAGACACAAGGGACTTCTGTTAATTCTAACAATGATAGCTAGCAAGAATAAGAATAGAAATAAAGAGCGAAAACCATTGATTTTGGCTTACATAAAAATCGAGATTTCCATCTTCAAGAGACGAATAAAGAGCTTTGATGAAATGAGATTTGAGCTTCAGGAAATGGGTGGAGATCCAATGTTTTAAAAACCGGTTCAACCGGTTCAACCGCCAACCGGTTATCATACCAGTTTTTTAATCCCCGGTTTTTTGGACATAACCGGACCGTTTTGAACCGGACGGTTTTCCGGTTTTTTCCGGTTCAACCGGTCCGGTTCAACCGGTTTTCTGACATTTAAAAAAAAAAATTAAATTTATTGTTATTTTTTGTTATTTTTTATTATTTTTTTAAGTTTAAAACTTATATTTTCTTATGAAATACCTATTTGGTATTATTTTTTAGTGGATTATCATTGTATTTTAACTATTTTCGTTGTGGTGTACAAATTTATTAACATTTTTATAAAAATATATATATAAATCCTCTAACCGGTTTAACCGGCCGGTCTAACCGGTCCGACCGGTCGAACCGGTCCCGGAAAGTTTTCCGGTTCAACTAAAAAACCGGTTTTTAAAACATTGTGGAGATCTGTCATGTGGCTAGAATATTGAGTGTAGCTAGGTTGTTAGAGCTAGACTAACCTTGGTTCTAATACCATATTGTGAATGAAGAGGAATGGGAAAATGTATTTACTAGCTCATAAAATATCACTACTACAAAACTGAATTTTAGATGCGGTCATTTGTGTTTTTAAATGCGGTTGTTAACCGCACTAAATTATGGCGCATCAAAAAATGTGTATATTTTTTTATGCGGTTTATACCACCGCATTAATAAATTATGAACCGCATCAACAATTGTTTTTAAATACCCTGAAACTACACTTCCAATTTGCTCTCCACCGCCTCAATTAAAGTAATTGTTTTTAATAAAACCGCATCAACTGTAATTGTTTTTAGGACAGCCAATTAATAAAATTAATTGATAATAAATTGATTAATAATAATAATAATAATTTCTGATCAAATATATCATGATTCATTTTTTGGCGGTTATTAATTATTATATGAACAAAATATATTTATTAGCTGAAGCATTTGAATATTCATATCCACTCATTTTGCAAGCTAAAATATTGAAAGATGACCTTCATACAATTCAATCCAATCTACAATAAGATCCAATGAAATTCAGAATACACAACACTAGTAAATTTATACAACTTTAGATTTATGAAGTAATAACAATTGCCAATTCAACTCTTACTCTCAAACACTTTAACTTGAAAGCATCCGCGTTAAGATGATGAGTTGTTGATATGTTCATGTCGACCAATGTTCCTGCCTTGCTAGATCTAAAAATAAATAAATAGAAAAAGTTAGATTTAAAACATATATATTCAGAGCAAAAAGCATACCTAGATATATGATCCATTGACTAATATGATAAGCCCAATGGTGGTAAGTACATCCATTGCTTTATGTTGAACTCCCTGCACAAATTTACACTATGAGTTAAGTAACACAAACTCTACATCTATCTATAAAATTATATATATATATATGCTAAAACTATAGGAATATTTATTGCTCATGGCATATGATTTCTTATCTACTACATTTACATAAATATAAAGTTAATTAAGATTTTGAGGGATGTGTGGGTGTACCTGTTTCAATTGGAACACCTCAAAGAAACACATTAAAGCATAAGTGGGGAATAATAATTTTACATACCTCAGAAAGACATCTTGACACTTTGGTTTCTTAGATGTTGTTTCACCACTAAGCTCAACAGTCAAAACACAACCTACAAATCATGAGAGCAAGTACACACACAAATATAAATATTACATAAACATAACCAAATAACCAGTAACACAACCTGCAAATCATGTGAGCAAGCACAAACACAAGTGCATATTTATTACATAAATATAACCAATAACAACATATCATGTTGTTACTATAATGTATATTAACACATTAAAATGAATCACTAATGGCCATACGTACATAACAAATCATTAAATATGAACTATCAAGTATCTAACTTAGACAAGAAACAAACTTTATAGTAGGGTATGGACTGTCAATTCTATGAACTGTCAAATTTACAATCAGAACAAATAAGAACCGTCAAATTTTTAGTTCTGAGTTCAATAGACAATAAACTTAAAGTACGAGTGTATGACATGAACGAACTTGTTTTCTTTTCTGTTAAATCTGTTGAATCAAACAAAATATTCCAGATGCTAACAGAAATTAAACTAACATTTGGACATGATATCGTTGAATAAGAAACTCTCAAGTCCTCCAACGATCAACCGATGGATAATAAATATGAGAAATGTTAAAGGAATGCACTGTTGGGTTCCCAGAACAAAATAATCCAATTCTAATGCATTCATCAAACATTAAACTTCCATAGGATAATCAGAAATCAAATATGAGCAATCGGAATAATGGAGTGAGATGAGGGTACTTGAGATTCTTGCTAGAAAGTCGAAAGGACCTTCTCCCACATAATCAAAATAGCAATTCTTACTCTGAATCCCTCTGATGCTATTGGGTCGGCGAATTGAACAAGAACCCTAATGGTAGAAATTGAATAGTTCATCTAGAAACCTACAACAACCCTTAAAACAGTCGACTTGAACAGAAAAAAAATCAGGAACGAACAAATCCATATACCTACGATTGAATCACGAAACCAATGATTAAACGGAAAAACTTGTGATTGAACATGAACACCTGCAATTAAATCAGCAAACTTGCGATTAGACCCATAAAACTACCCTTAAACCCCAAAAACTATGGTTAATTATCTTCGATTGCTTTAGGGTTGGATTGCTCTAGGTTTGAATCAGAGCTTTTTAGAAACACCGCTTTCAATTGTCTCCCTATGAAACGAATTCTATGGAGGGTATAGACGTGGAGGCGTGGAGTGAAACCATTTGGGGGGAATTTGTAATTTTTGGAGCAGTGGGAAAAACCAAAACTTTAATTCGGGAGGGAAAATAGTTTTTATATTTATATCAAGGAGGGAAATCAATATAGTAATAAATACTTTTGTTTTTTAAAGGTAAATTTTTTATACGTTATAAGGTTTGAACCGTCACTACTTGAAAAGAGAAAACCTTATCTACCATCAAGATATCGTTAAGTCATAGACTATTTGGTGAGATAGTCATAAATAATTATTTCTTTGAACCAATACATAACAGCTTTATAAAAATTCATTTTTTTCTTTTAATCGGTAAATTTGAATTATTAACGGGTCACTGACGCAACCAATTATCTTCATTCCCTATTAGAAGAAAAACCCACCATAGGTGAAAAAATCATTTGGCCCACCATGCTAGAATCATCACTAGCTACTTTATTTTTTTTCTTGATCAATTATTGTCACACCCTCGTCAGCCCCTGCCAAAGGCGAAGAGGGTGTGAGACCGGTCATCCGTATCAGAACTCATGAAAGCATATAGATAACTTAATAACACACTAACTAGTCTTTCCAGCTGAATAAATGAATCAACTCATGCGGTAATTTTCCAACTACTCGCGATTAATTAATAACACTATACCAATATCAAGGTACCATGTGATCATCTATTGCCATGTAGTACCCTTGTATGGTCATCAATATGGTGGTTTAGCCACCCAATTCCTTGGTTGAGCATTGTTACTAAATGTTGCTTATAAGTCATGAGCTTTGTTAGCTATATTATGATTACAAGAGTATTTCGTGATGCAATCAGTTACATGATGATGGGTTGGAAGGGATTCCACCCAAATGATGTTAATTATAGGTTGAATTGCTTAGAACATATAATTTCTTAAGAGTATGGTATTGTGCATATTAGGTGTTTGATGAAATGCCTAAATGAACCTTGATGCTTAGAAAATGACTAAAATGTTATATACGCAGTTGTATATGTGTGTCTGTGTGTATATATACATACACACACACACGATATCATGTTTAATGAATGAACCTTCATAAGTAGTAAACATGATGGGAGTGATTGTCTTGCTAGATGTATGTAAATAGGAATAATTGTGCAGTGACGATAGTCGTGAAAGGTCCTAACTTGATTAGTGACACATTAGGTGATCAGGGTGATCAAGCAAGCAATCAAGAGAATAGCGAATGTTCAAGCTCGCAAGGTAGCGTAATTATGTTACAAAATTTCATTTAGCTAATATGAATGATGTTATTGCATAATAAAATGATGAGGCCTTGAGCTAACCAAAATAGGTGATGAATGGTTCTAGGAACCATGAAGCCATAATGCCTTTGTGTAACATCCCAAAATTTTCTTTAAATAATTTAGAGTATTCCTGTTAACGTCTAGTGGGATTTATTTCTCGTAGCTAAAATTTACCTCTAAAAGCTAGTAGAAATTACCTTGTGTGAACTATGGGGTGTAATGGGTAAATTCAAGTTTTTAGGGTGGAAATCAAACATTAACCAAATGGATGGACCAGGATTGTATATAGACCAAACTTGAATTAAACAAAAAGAGAAAAGAAAGGGAGGAGGTCGCAAGAAACGACCTGGAGATTGAACTCCACCCTCTTCTCCTTTCCTCTCTCAAAATTCTGCAATTCAAGGGTTACAGGCTGCGATCTTGGCATGCAATCTTGGTTTTGAAGTAGTTAATCACCCCTCATCACCATTATTGAGTCAAGTAAGTAAAACCCTTTGAACCTAACATGTGTAGGTCACAAATTGGACCTCAAAATCTGCAATTGGTTGTTGTTATGTGAATTCTATGGTGTTAGGAATCATATAGGGGGTCTAAATTCCTAGTTGGATTAACAAATTTGGTGAAGTAATCACCAAATACCTATTCTTGAACTTTCATGTTAAGTGACCATATATGATGTTGTAGAATTGCTTTCATTGTTTGATTCCTTGTATGAATTTGGTGCTAAATGGTAAGTAGATGACGGGTTGGCGATGGAATTCACCAACAATATATAAAATGGTTACTTGAAGGTTCGAAGGAATCTTGAAACGGTTTAGAACGTTAAAATGGGTGAAAATTATTCAAATGAACCATCACCATGTAACGGGCGATTGAAAATGGCAAACCTCAGGGATGCAAATCGTATTTAACTCTAATTAATTTCACAAAGATAGTTTTATAGTAGAGTTCAACTAACCAAACCAAGTCACTCATTCGCCATAGCCATCGATTCTTATGAGGTGGGGTTTAACCACCACCTCAACCACTATAAACAACATACAAATCAATCATGCAAGTAAGAATTTAACCTCATCTAGAGTCACAATCACATATACTATGATATTCATAAAACAATTCAACTTATGGCTTAACTCCATATAATCACCTCAATCTTAGAGACTAGTTACTTGGTCAAGAACTCAAGTAATAAGGATGAAATCGAGATGTGGGAGACTCCCTAAACCCGAATCTGGCTTCCCCCTTTCAAATTTGCACTTTAACTCACCCAATTTGGTGATTTTCCTCAAGACCTAGCCTTGGCCTCCTCCTTGTTTCTCCTAGTCGTGATTCTTAGTTTGGGGAAGAACCCATACATGTTTTAATTCCCTAATTTTAGCTATGGTCCCTCATGAATACATCTTTTATAAGTTTTGGCCAAAACTTTAATTTACATATTAAATCCTCAAAGTTTCATTTCTAGCTAGCCATAAGTTACTAGATTTAACTTAGAAGCTAGAGATTTTCCCTGAATAACCCCATTAAATTCCTAAACCCAAATAAATCATATATAAAATAACACACTCAATTTATTATGAAAATTTGGAATGTTACACTTGGGGGTGCCACTTGACACATCCAGTTCTTTGTGGATTGCTAAGATAGCTTCATGGTCAGTTGGTTTGATATTTAATATGTCTTGAACAAAGAAGACAAGAGTGAAAACGATGAGCAAAGATAGTTCACAAATTGTGGTCATTTCAGGTGGTCGCCGACGATTGCTGACAGAAAAGAGAGAGGTCGATTTGATACAATGATTGGGATGATTCTCGGGAACACGATTAGGATGATTCTCGGAAAAACGATTGAGAGTGGGGAGGAGTTGGTCGCTAATGGCCCGAATTTGGCGGTTAAGAGGAAGAAAGAGGATGAAATCGAGTACAGGCGATGATGACCCGCCGACGGTGGTGGTGTTGGCCAAGGTTGTAAAAAACGTTTGGCGGTAGCTCGGCGTTCGAGGAGTGTTAAGGGATTAATCGGCGACTAATCAGTGATTAGTCGACATTAATCGGGAATTAATCGTCCTTGACATGATTAATCGGTGATTAATCGCTAATCAGTTAGTTAAAGGTCGCTAGGCGATTAGTCGGTGATTAATCAGAGGCTTGACGGAATTTTTACAACCATGGTGTTGGCTGCGATTTTAGGGTGAAAATGTGTTAGAGAGAGAGATTTATAATCTGGAAAATATTTTTCTTTATTTTTAATATTTGTTTTTCTATTTTACATAAATGGTCCCTCCTTTTTTGTAAATTATTAATTTACATAACTAGTCCTTGATGTATCAAAATTTGACTGAACTGCCCTTCTATTTATCTGAAAAAGTTAACCCCGTTAGTCACATGGACTCAAATGGCAACAAAATGCAAACCTCGGGCAAAATTTACAACGAAAAGTAAACCTCAAACAAGATTTGTTCATAATCTGGAAAATAGACTCAAATGATTAAAATGGCAAACATCAGAGACGCAAAACGTATTTAACTCAATTAATTAAATATAATTTTAATTTAAGTCTTTAATGCGATGGACAAAATGAATAATCTTCCAATTTTTAAATTAGATTTGTGGAGCGGTAGTCTAACAAGTAATCAAAACTTTTAATTTTTTAATTCATAATTTGTTAAACTGTTTTTGATGTGGTTTGCGATTAAAACGGACATTCATGATTTTTTTATTTACGTTTTTAAAAGCGGTCATGGACTAAACCGCAGCAAAATGATTTTTCCCAACCGCATCTAAAATTCAGTTTTGTAGTAGTGTATAAGTGAATACAAGTATATGTATTTTTTTTAAACGGCAAGGCAAAACTTTTTATTAAACAAAAACACAACGTATAGTAAGTAGCTATATATGTGTTACATCAAGAAAATATGAGAGAAACACTAAGATAATATAGCAAAACCAATAGCTTGTTTAACATAAATAAGATCAGATTTTCGAATCTTCCTTAGCTTGGATTATTGTTGCCTGAACACAATTCTAGGATGTCGATGACCTATGTTTTAACAAAATCTGTGATCACGATTTAATGTCTACGGCAAAGGTTGCACAGAAAGCCGTTAATTTATTGTAGTATAACCGTTTGTTCTCAGATTGCCATAAGCACCAGCAAACCACTAGAGAAACTACATAGATAGATGTTTTTCCTGGTTTTGTTGACAGGCGGGTGACTATGAAGCTTGAATAGATCAGCGGTGGAAAGATCATATGTTCCTAACCTAATGTCTGAGATAAGTCACTCTCAATCCTCGCTATACATGGAAGAAATTTCAAACACTATGGAGCAAGCTTAAAATTGAATAACTGAGAAGATGCTATGAAAAGTGAAACGGAGGCCCTCTTAAAGATAAAACGTGGAAAAATGCCAACTCCTGACAGGAAAAAACCCAGCGGGATGCCGGTGGCTGTTCTCTATTAAACACCAACTAAATGAGGCCATCGAAAGCTATAAGGCCCAACTGGTTGCTAAAGGGTACACTCAAACATATGAGATTGACTAATCAAATACATTTTCTCCATTTACCAAGAACGACACAATTAGAGTCCTCTTCTCCATTGCAACCAACAAAGGATGGCATCTTTAACAATTTGATGTAGAAAATATTTTTCTGCATGGTGAATCACATGAAGAAGTATATATGGAAGCTTCACTAGGGTTTAAAGAAAACTTTAAGGAGGGAGAAGTTTGTTGATTAAAAAGATCCCTTTATGGGCTCAAACAATCTCTACGAGCATAGTTTGGCAGATTTACCATGGCTATGAAGAAGTATGGGTTCAAACAGTGCAACTCCAATCTTACATTTTCCTCAAACATAGAGGTGATCGAGTGACGTGCCTAATCCTTTATGCTGACGATAAGATTATAACAGGGGATGATGAAGAGAAAATGTGAAACCAAAGGAATAACCTATTCCTAGAATTTGAGATGAAAGACTTAGAAAGACTTAAGTACTTCCTTGGAATAGAGGTCCTCAGGTCCAAACGAGACGTATTTTTATGTCAAAAAAGTGCATCCTCGATCTATTGGCAGAAACCAGAATTGTTAAATGCAAACCTACTGATATTCCCATGGTGGTGAAGAATTCACATGGTTGAAGGTGCAAAATTAATAGACCGAGAAAGATATCAACGAATACTTAACAAACAAAGCATATATCGTTGGGGTGGTAAATCAGTTCATGCACCAGCCACAAGCTGCCCACATGGAACTTGTTTTAAGAACCATTTAATATCTCAAAGGAACAACCCGTCATTTAATATATTGATGCTAAATGGACAGGAGATAAAGGGAATTGAAGGTCAACATCTAGATACTTCATACTAGTTAGATGAAATCTCGTAACATGAAGAAGTAAGAAATAGAAGGTTGTGGCACTTTCAAGCGCCGAATCACAGTTAAGAGGAATAACACGAGGTGTGGCATGAGTACTATGGTTATGAAAGCTCTTAACAGAAATTGGCTTTGCCCAAAGAAAAAACAGTAGGATTATGAGTGATAACGAAGCTGCTATTCAGATCTCAGAAAATCCCGTACAAACAAAACATGTAGAAGTAGACAAACACTTTAATAAAGAAAAGTTAGAAGCAAAGATTATTGAACTACCTTTTGTGAGACCAAAAGACCAGCTCAAATATATATTAACAAAGGTCGTTAACAGAAGAATCTTCAATGACTTTTTAGGCAAGTTGAGCATCGGAGATCCCACTACTCAACTTGAGGAGAGTGTTAAAAGATTAAAAAATTATTCTGGGAATTAGTTAAAGTCAATGCATCAGTCAAAGTCAAGGCATCATTTCTCTTAATTTCAGATCTAGGGTCAAATCGGTTGCATTTCAGTTTAAGCCAAGATTGGATCTTTGTTTCCTTGTATTTCTGTATTATTTTTACCTATAAATTGTATGTTCATGTTCCTTATATAGTCACACAAAATGCTCAATACAATCCTTCTAACTACCAATTGACAACAATCATCGGGATATGTGAAAATTAGAACTACAACGGGTCTATGAAAACTAACCCGCCACTTAGAAACTATTTCTAGGTGACATGTCTTCGGGATAACTTTAATAAACTTTTATTTGCTATAGGAGCAATCTATGGTGAGATACTTAACACCTATATGTACGACCCTACAACGATGACATCTAGCTACAAAGACTAATTGTCTTCGTCATATAATGGCGATCAAACTTTATAGTGACAACTATTCATCACCATAGCCACTATTTTCATATCTATAGACTTTTTGTTGTTGTTGTTGGAGTCCGTGTATTTATATTATATTATATTATATATGAAGATGACAAACTTATCTTAAAAAAAAACAATTTACGGGGACAGAATCGTCTTTGTCCATTATGTTATTAAATACAAAACCGAATAAGCAATAACGAAATTAATCAAAGATGTAATTATGTAACATTATTTAACTAAATTTTGAAAATCATTTTTATTTTACAAATATAAATTTTCATTAAACCTTTAAATATATATGATACTTCACCAATTAAATATTGGAACGTTTTACAGTGTGTGTTAGTATGTTGTGTTCTCTGTCGCATTGTGCGGACACCCCTTAATTAAAGTCAATCTATATATTTTTATTATTTTTACATGAGTAAAATCTTAAACAATCTCTATTATTACAACTTTAACGCTATGTTCTCGAATTTCATTTAACGAGGTAAAGAAACTGAATGAAAGGAATTGAAAAGAAAGTAAAAAAAAATTGTGTTTTCGAGTTTTTTAATGGATGAAAAGGAATTGGAAGGAAAATTTTCTAATATTTTCTCTCTTATCTTTCATTTCAAATTGGAAGGAAATGAAATGAAAGGAAATGAAGCAAATTAAAAATATTTGATACTTACTATTTTGCCCTTAACCTGATATATTATAAAATCATATATCTAAAAGTAAGGATATACTTGTAAAGTTGTCTTGTTTTTTCTTTTCTTTTCAACTTCTGAACATATAAAATGTTCTTTTCTTAACTCTAAAACATAAAATAAAATTAAAAATTTCCAATTGTCTTCCTTTTTTTTCTTCTCCTTAATTCCCCTACTTTTCTTTTGTTTAATTTCTTTTTTTGAACGAAAAATTTGGATCACTAACGGGAACATTACACCACCCACCCGATTATCTCTAATCTCTATCAGGAAGAAACTCATCACTGGTGAGAAAACCCTTTGCCCACTTGTAACCCCCATTTTTTTATTCTTTTATTACAAGTGAGACTTAAACTCAAAACCTCTTAAAAATGGGTCATACACCTTTACCACTAAGCTAAACTAATGGATGTTTCTTTTGTTTGTTAGGAAATGGAGTGTAAATGACAGAAGATATTAAGAGTCTAACACTTCTATTAATTTTTTCTTTGTATATATTACAACTAATAATTATCTTTATTTATTGAATACTCATTAATAGCAGTCTGTAACGCCCCTTAATACTGTTTTTTTTTTAATTATTCAAATCATGTGCAATAATTAATGCTTGATCATGTCTTCTGTTGTATATATTTATAAAAAGCGTGTATCACATGAACCATTTTTTAAAAACATAAAGAAATATATATGCGTATAATGTCAGCTAATAAGCAATCTTTCGTAGTTTAAATTCAAAACAAAAAATAATTGTATGAACGCAAAAATAATAGTTCACACAGACTAAAATATTATCAGTGAAGTCATGTGAATAAGACAAGTAAATTGACTTTGACACATGGACGTACCTGTTAAAATATATATTTTGTTTTAAAAAAATCGATTATTTATTAATTGCCAATAAACACGATACCAAGAATTCACTGTACCTATTAAATATTTAAATGTGACGTTTTAGCAGAAATCATAGATGACATCAGCAAAGACACGTCTGGTTGCACGTAACGTTTTGTTCACTTTGTTTTGATACCCTATTAATTGGTAGATTATGATCAAAGATAAAATTTTTATTTTTTAACGGCAATTTCATTAAAAACGACCCGTCATCTAATAAGGCATTCCGCATCTGGTAAGGCACAAACAAGAACAAGGCTTACATAGGAAAATTAAAATTACACCATTCGACTCAACTAATCTCTTTATCCTTTACCCTATTTGAGATCACAAAGAAAGCTAGTCGACTTGATCTCCAAAAACAGAGCTTGAACCGAGCTTTTTTTCTTGCTGAAAAAAGCTTCATTCCTCGCATGCCAAATGATCCAGTAGACGGTATGATATTACTCCAAGAACCAAAACCGACTTTTTTACCGTTAAGCCCCGAGTAGCCCGAAACCTTCAGGAGGCCCTCAAACGAGAAGCAAAAGATCTGCGAGATTTTACACCAGCTAGAAACCATGTTTCAAGTATCAGACGCCACCCTGCAATTAATATAGCATACTTCTAATTTTTTTTAAGAGTAGACACACCATTAAAATTAACCCCTTATTTATCTATTTTGTAGGATTTGAAGATCTACTATTTATATGAAAATAAACATAAAATATTATTGGGTTCAATGTCTAACATCCTCTAATTTATATGATTATCATCTTTTCCTTTTGTGAGTAAAATTATGAAATTAGTAGATGTTAATGATGCAAAAACTATTTTTACGAGTTATATAAATCACGCTAGGTTAGAACTGTATTACACAGGTTTAAAATAGTAAAATTAATATAGTTAATAAATGTCTATATTTTTGTATTTTAAAGTACATGTTAAAACCGTAAATGATCATAACCATTTTCTATAGCAGAAGATGTCGCTTTGAAATAGTAACTTATACTTTTTTTTAATAATACAAATTACAGAGTACATTACTTACACAAGGAACAATAAATTTAGAGCATCTATCTACAAATTTGAAATTTTTTTCTTTGTATACAATATTTGATGTTTTATTTGTCACATTCCCTTCTTTATCAAGTACCAGTAGTTTCCAGACCTACTATTCACTCTTGACATGGATACATCACATGTATCCATGACCCTGTTATGGAGAAGAAAATGAGAAATCTAAGTTATTTTAATTATATTAGCAGATTTGATAACCCGTTAGAAAGAAACTTACTTGGTTTTGGAACCACACGAAAGAGCACTTGAGTTTGTAGACATTTGATTGAATGTTCATTGAGAATTGGAAGAATAGGTAATGGAGTTGATGAAAACAATTGTATGTCTTTGTATATATAGGTGCTAAGGTTATTTAAATGTAGGAAGTTGTCAATCAACATAAATTAAAAGGTTCCCTAAAGTATATAAATTAGATCTTTAATTATTTGTTTTGAAAAGTTACTTAAATTACATAACAATTGCTTAGTAAGCAAATCCCAAAATTACCTCATAATATCAATCACCAATTTGATTTATGAAAATAAACAAGAAATAAGGTAATGTTATCATTTTAAATTTAATTGGTAAAAGAATTAAAACTGATTGATATTTTATTCATTAATGAGCATATATATATACAAGCTCAAATAACCCTATATGTAACTTTCATAGAACTACACCTAACAACTGTAACACAAATTAACATAATTAGTTATATATTTTTATTATCTGAAAATACTTATTAGAAATATTTGCTCACTTATATTATGGTAAAAGTTATAGCTAATTTAGTATAAAAAGTGAGAATTCAAGCACATAGCAACCCTATGTTGATGAGGGCTATTTGATTCATGTAACTATGTATTTGAAGATCTTAAATCAGACCTCTATGGTTAATCATGTACACTTAAAAACATAATTCTTATAATTATTTAACATAAGATAAAAAAAAAGTATGGCATCTATATATGAGTCTAAATTATATGTTAGCATTTAATTGAACATCTTATGAGCATCAAAAAGTGTACACGCAAGTGGACAATCATAAGGGTTTTTACCCACTTTGAAATGAAAATCTGGTGATAAAAATTAAGAATATATCATACCTGTGAATTATGTATGCTAACAACTTCCATAGATTGATAGACACATCACTATAAAAATTCTATGAATTAAAAGAAGTTAATTACAAATCATCCATGAATTTTCCACCGACCAGTACACCAATAATTTAAAACCATTGAGCATTTACGAATCTGGAAACTAAAATAGTGTATATGAAAGATGAAGATAATTTTAGGGTTACAATAAAAGAACAATTTAATACATAAAACATACCTATTAAAATTGATAGAAAAGGTTCGTTCATTAAGGTTCAAAAATCGAACTTAGTGTTAAACATACTTATTGAAATCGAAAGAAATACTCACCTCAAAACTTCAATCTTGATCGATCCTTCAAACAGACCGTGATTCAAGAGTTGAAAAACAAACCTCAGTCGATTCATCTCATAAATTGAACGAAGAAGACAGTTGAACTGATAAAACCTTACATAAGAACAAAGAAGAAAGGGGTCGTAGATCTCCATGAGGAAGCTGTAGCCGAATTAGGGTTGAACGTTTGAGAAGGAAGCGTTGGTGCCTTTACATATTCAGGTCATGAAAACGGGTCATAAGAGGTCCGTGTTAGTTTTTTAGTAAAATATGGATATGAGTGATGAGTGATTTTGGGGGGAATTTTAGTGTGAGAATGAACGTGAAGTTGACAAGTGTCCCCTAGTATAAACATTTATTAGAATAGGAAGATTGTTTGTAATATGAAACACCATGGTGATCAGGAACAGTGGATATATATTATTAAATACTTTAAGTTTTTATTAATTATTAGGCTATTATTTACTTTTTATTAGTAGCTTTTATTATTAAACTTTATGAAATTACTATATGATGTAATTTCTTGTATGTTTTATTTTTGCTGTTCACCATGCATCCCGTATATATTAGTTAAGTCTTAATCTTATTTTAAGCCCAAATGAAGGGATGATCGTCTATTTGGGGAGTGTACCATATAATTTGAGAGTGATTTTTAGAGTTTGTGTGTATTAAGCTCCTACAAAAATCTGAAGTTTTTAATCATTTGGGTCTTTATATAGTATTTTTTTCGTTTTCTTTACGCAACTTTATACCAATGCAACTGTTTTATATACCTACTACAATTCGCGGATCAAAAATCTAGTTAATGTAAAGTGTATAATTTTCAGAAAAATAACAAAATTTAGAGCACCTTAATGAAAAATAATAGACTTATGGGCTTTTCCTTAACAATAGAAACATCTTAAAATATAGTATTTAAGGTTTAAAATTTAAACACAATACGTATTAGGTTTTTTTAAAAAAAAAGTCTTAACCATTGCATTCTCTTCTAATTATTTTAATCCGCGTTTTGGAGACCGATCGAGCATTCAGCATATACTTACACTGAATTCTACTTTGATTAAAGGACATTCCCGTCGTAACGTGTGGGTGACTCCTAGTTTCAAGACACATGTATAACATATTTTAGTAAAAAAGGAAACCTTAATTAATTATAGGAGTAATTGTTAATTACATTGGGAGTGGTGGCGGAAAATATGTTGATAGTTGGGAGTGTCAAAAGAAATTTGTTAGTTGGGAGTGTTATTGGCTAAAAAGTGATAGTTATTATTATTTAAAACCAATAACTCAATTACATCTGATCAAAGAGTTTACCTAATAATAAATAGTCTTATTGATTTCCTAATAATATTAATACATATAAGTTTACAACTATAAGGGTTTGTTCGAGTGGTCATTGATGATGATGGGGATGCTCATGACCTGAGGTCACAAGTTCGATCTTGAAGGCCCCAGGTTTTACCACTCGGTAGTTCACGAATGTGGGTCTTCCTAAAATTAGCTCAATTGGTGGGCTTGGACTACCCTAACACTGTCTTTGCATTTCGTAGGTGGAGGTGTCTTTACCATTAAATTAGCAGGGTAGTCGAGCTTTATTCGTTTAACTGTCAACAAAACAAAAAAAAATTATATATAAGTTTAGTTTATAAATTTAACATAAATTTTGAATAACTCATATTTAAGGAAGAGCCTATTCTCAAACCACAAACACCTTTAAACAACTGTTAGTCAACACATTGGATGATCGTTTGATTTAAGATCGTCAAAAAAGTATATTTACCTTTTAAACGATCATTTGATAATTCGTCGAATCGCCATTCAAGTTTTGGAATATGAGAATTGGCCCCACCCTTCCTTTAAACTGTTATTTGATTGATACTTTACCGGATGACCTTTAACAATTGACTTGACCTAATTAATCCTAATTAATGCATAGTATAAACTATTTTTTTTTGAACGGCAATGCATAGTATAAACTATAAAATCAAATTTTGTGGCATAGAAATATAAGCATTCATGTTTAAATGTTTAATCATAGATCAAAAGGGAGCCTAACTATTATGTTTTTATTTTCTGTCAATTTTTAGCCAACAAAATAATAAAAAAAATACTTTCTTATGGTCTTCTTTTAAATTGACATCTTTGGACATTATTGGTAATTTGCACCCATATGTAAGGCTATATATTTAGACCTACACCCTAAAAAGTCTTCGTTAGCCCCTCATTAACCACAGAAAATATTTGCAGAACACCTAGCAGATCGAGAAAGATGGTTAGAGCACCATGTTTTGACAAAAATGGAATCAAGAAAGGTGCTTGGAGTGAAGAAGAAGACAACAAGCTAAGAGCTTATATCAAGAAACATGGTCACTCTAACTGGCGAGAACTTCCAAATTTAGCAGGTTTGATATACTTTCTTTCTAAGTTGTTAAATATAGTTTCAATCTTATTAAATTGCACACTAAGAGTTTGCATATTGTTCTTTGGTGATCTGTTATTATAGGTTTGTCAAGATGTGGAAAAAGTTGCAGGCTTAGGTGGATGAATTATTTGCAGCCAAACGTGAAACATGGCAACTTTACAAAAGAAGAAGAAGATGTGATTATTGGCTTGCATTATAAGCTTGGCAATAAGTAAGTCCAAACTATTTCTTATCCCTTTAAAATCTTTGATTTCAAAGTCTTGGGATAGAGGTTTTGTTGTTTTTGCTCGAGATAAGCAGGGAGGACAGATCATAGGTTCACATGGTCGTTTGGTAATTTGTTCAGATAGGTTGTCCAAATTAGGGTTTGTCCAAAATGGGACCCCATACCCTTTGAACAGCCATCTGGAAAATCAGAAAACGACCATATGGATCTGGTTTGACGAGGGTGGTGTGAGATGAGATTTGATGGTGCATCAATACCGACAATTTACTATCTAACATAAATCAAGCCTTGTTGTTGTATTTATAGATGGTCAAAGATCGCAACATTATTACCAGGAAGAAGCGACAATGAAATAAAGAACTATTGGCACACGCATTTGAAAAATCAGAAGCGAAATAATCAAACTGTGTTAAAGAAAGAACAAACTTTAACCCTTGAACCTCTTGAACCCCATGATGCTAACCGTAAACCATGTCCGCTAAAAACTCACAATTCAACAACTCAACAAGAAGTTGAAATTTTATTGGCGGTATTATCATCATCCTCATCAACATCAACTAGTGAATCGTCACCATCTTCATTGGGTGTCTCGGATTCTATAGTTCGTAGTGAAGTTACACCACAAGCGTCGGATACAGCCGCCAGTACACAGATCGAGCCTTCGGTACTAGAAGAGGGTGGTATGTTCTTATCAAGTGATTACATGTTCTCACCTATAGGCTTAACAGATGACCTCATCTTCCAGAATACTTCTCAGGATTACCTAATGGATGATATGCTTTTATGGTCAACCTAAGATATATAAAAATTTGTAATTTGATTACATGTGGATCATGTTGACTTTGTTGTGGTCACTCTCTCTTTCATCATTTTTGAATTGTGTGTAACAAGGAATAAAATAGTTTACTCTCTTTCATCATTTTTAAAATCGATCTGTGTAACCAGGAATAAAATATTTTATCCATTTTTTATAAAGAAAGATGATCTATACATTTGAAAACATATCATATTTCATATACAAACATGTTAATATTATCTTGTAGGGAAGGTTGATTAAGAAACCTTTAAAAAAAATAAGAATAGTAAGTAACCGGCTCAAACGAACATCGATTGAAGTAACTTTGGCTTCGTGATCCGTGCATATTCGACTGTGAGTTTGTTAACATTCAGTCATTCACTACCCTTAATTCTATGGTAAAACCTTCATCTTTTATAATCATGTCATTATCTCTGGGTTAAGTCTTAAGTATTTGGGCTGATCCTATCAAATGGGCTTAATATTTTATGGATTTATGTGCTTGTTGCTACTTGTGATCCTATCAAATGGGCTTAATATTTTAGGGTTTGTGACAGAATTGTTGTGCTTCACTTTTATAAGCACAAAATTAAGGAAAAATTAGAATCTACCGTAACAAGTGTAACAAGTGTGTAAAAGGACAATAGTACCCTTGAGAATGAGGATATAGAAGAATATAGAAAGATAATATACTTTCTATTACTTAGAAAAAGATGTAGGTATACTCAGATAGAAACAACACAATAAGACAAGATAAGAATGAAAACAACAACAAAAGCAAAATAACAGGATCAAAATTCTTGTAATTTATAAGCCATACTCATATAGACCATTCTTTCTTACTCCTTTATGAAATGTTGGGAAAGAAAACTGGGTTCATCAAGAACCTAGCCAAAAAGATTAAGGTCAAAGGCGTATGGTCAAACCATGAACCATGGAAGTACAAGCGTTTGATACGGGCAAACGACGAAGATGAGTTCACTCCTTTGACCCCGATAGGGTTTTTCGCAATTTATGTCGGAGATGAGAGGCAACGGTTTCTGATTCCCACACACTACCTTTCTCACCCTCTCTTTAAAATGTTGTTAGAAAAAGCTTATAATGATGAAAACCAGAAGAGCCGGTTAGTGATGCCATGTAGTGTGCCTGCTTTCCTAGAGGTTGTTAATATGGTGAAGTGTTCTAATGGCATGTTTGATCTTGGAAAGCTAGCCGAACAACTCATTTGAATTTGGTATATATGTTACATGCATATAGAATATTATTGTCATTTTACATTAAATTTTAAAAGTTTAATGAGAGAAAATTGTCAATTTTATGAAGAATGTAATGTAATTATGTAAAATGCATTTTCCTATATTAACTAAATTCTCAAATCAATTTTATTTTATATGATTTTATTTTATTTTTTGAACGACAAACATTTTATTAGAAACGAGTTAGAAAAGGCCTAACCCAACAATACAAGAAATTACATGTAAATGAGAGAGTTTTGTAACCAACCCGTCAAGTAGTTCTAAGTTTTTTATTTCTTACTCAAAATCCGGCAAAACAATATTTGTTTGATTGAATTAAAACCTCCTCCGTCAAATCATTTGCGTTGAAAATAAAGTCATTCCTCCTCTTCCAAATAACCTAACAAGAGATAATGAAAATGCCTTCAATAGTGTTCTTTATTCTCCTCTCTATTTTAAGCACCAATTTCCAAGACATCATGTGTTGTGGATTCTCGATACTCGAATATGAGAGTTGTAACTAAATCATAACAGAACGTCACACTTTAACCACCATTCTGCATGTTCCAAAAACATGATTCACGGTTTCAATCTCAGAAGACTATAAAAGGGCAAAGAACCAAATGGATATCAAAACCTTGATTACACAAATTTACCTTGTTGGAAGTCTATCCAAAAACAATCTCCATGCAAATATATTAACCTGATTCGATAGATCTTTAAACCAACGAGGAGAAGTAGGCACATTTGCTAAAATCTTCTTCTCAGTAATCTTTCACACCCATTTAACACATAACTCAGTTTGGAATCGAAATCAAGCCTTGGTCGTGCATGGTACGCGCCATACCACCAAATGCATAATCATTTATTAAAATGTATGTATAAATAGATATAGATTTAACAACTTGTAGTTTTATTTATTTGACAATACATTTAATTAACAATTTGTAGCTTTATTTGAGAGGTCCTAACTCCTAAGTGAGTGAAGATGAAAAATAGTTTTCTAACTCTTTGAAAACTGAATACCTATATAAGTAATCTCAGAATTTCTTGTTGAGTTGATTGGAAAACTTCACCTAGCTTGTTTTATTATTTTGTACTTATGGAAACGATTTTTGTTTGGTAGGTTTAGTCTTTTTCTTCAACTGTCTTCGAGTTTTCACTTGCAACAAGTTATTTTAACTTTTTCTTATAATATGACTTTTCTATATATAATGAGCTAGTTGGTCACTAGTCGTCTTCGATCGTTATCACAGAAGACTAGAGGTCACTAGTCGTCAATCGATCGTTATCACAGAAGACTAGAGGTGTCTAAATCGGTGTCTTCAATATCCGAATTGATTATTGGTCAACATAATAATAATCTTTATTTTTTACTTAACGCTCTGCGTAATAATCATGTTTTTATTTATTTTTCTAACGACAAATTTTATTAAAACACTAGCGAGGAGCTAGAGAAAAGAACAAGAACAAATAATTAATAACACTAAAAACCTAAGCTATTAGATTGGTTGGGTTATTATTAATTAGTTGTATACCCGTTTTTCATTTAAAAATCTATAGTTTTATACTTTTATAATTAAATCAATTTAATACTAAATATATAATATAAACTCTAAAGTTCTTATTCATTTGAAAATTTAAAAGAAAAAACAAAAATCATCGATAAAATAGACGCGATGGAACATAATAGAAATCAGGTATACATTATACATAGTAATAGTCATGGTTGTCGATTTGTCATTGTTCATCAGATTGTGGATTCGGCTTTTCGTTTTCAATTTTTTTCCTTATGTATTGATTCTTCCAT
>JBCNJP010000017.1:3582900-3786024 GCA_039602395.1 Deinandra increscens subsp. villosa
TTACAGGGTGTGACATTAATGGAGGTGAGTTTTCTTTAGCCTTCTGAAAATAAGCAAAGTAAATTTAATCAGTATTTTCGATGTTTATTTTTCTTTAAAATAAGTTGGTAAAGTTTATTTTTAAGAAAATGAGAATTCGTTTAGACGACATTACTTGAGACCGCCAAATGAGCCTCAGGAGCAAGGCCGTGTAAACAAACTGACAACGGTTGTCAATTGTGAGACTCAAGTCACAATTCTCGGTATGAGGCCGCTATATACATACAATTGTATTTTGCGGTACGTTTAGCCTCATCCGTGCCCACTCTAGCAATACACATCCGTGGCGCGGTGTTGAAATACTCCAACACCACGAACATGCACGTCTAAAGCGATAGTAATCCTAAATGGTCGATTGTGATGACACGGTGTTGAAATACTCCAATGTCCTCACCTTAGAAGGTACCCTCGGCACCAAGTGCGGTGTTGAAATACTCCAACACTGATGCTCCGGTAAATACGTTCCAAGTTCAACTTGAGATAGGATGGCACGAACTATCAGTTTTTATGAATTACCAAATAGGGATATTAATTACTTTTGATATTTAATTACCGTCAGACACGAACGATAAAACCCTATCACCACTCGGGACAAGTAAATTAATTTAACCTAATTAAATTACTAAGTTGTCGCGAATGGCTTATTGTGTGTTAAACGGCATAAGGTCTTGATCTCGCTCGAGCCATACAAGCGAGATCATAAGGGACAAATTTAAAATAAATTAAATTAAATAAAATGGTGAACGATCGAGATGGCAACCCTATGCGATCTGGAATCCTGTTCAGCTCCCACTTGCTTCGACATCCCTCTGGCGTGTGTCCAGTCTTCGACATTTGGTTACATACAAATTTACAATTACTAAAACTACTTCTAGTAAACTAGCTCTAAATTTGTACAACTTTGAAACCCAAAATCCGGGTCCAATAAACCAAACGAAATATAATCAATTGGGCCAACAACTTGGGCCAAACAGAGAAAGACAAAACACGCCAAAACCATACACACATGATTACAAAACATGGAGGGGTCGGCCGTAACACACAATATAATGTATAGAATTAAAATAAATAAATTAATTAATTCTAATTCGCAATTTGGATTTAAGTCGAAATTGCGAACTACCGGTCGCGAAAAGACCGGTTCTGGTTTACGCGCGGTGATAATGGCTCTGATACCACTGTTGGGATTTTACAGTGGGATCCGGGTTACCGATTTTAATTTTATTAAAACCGATTTATTAATTAAATTAATTCTCAATTAATTTGGCAGCGGAAACGATTAAAACGCGGATGCAACCGTAACAGGATCAATCACCGGAACACGACAACCACAGAAAAATATATTTATTTAAAATAAATAAATAATTAAATATCTAAAGAATTAGATATACCTTGGCGGGATCCGAGCAACCGCTCGAGACACCCGGATTCAACGGGCTCGCGCTAGGACGAACTGAGACGTCTGACTCGAACCTTCGAGACAGATCATCGACGGCGGCGACAGGCGGCGGCGGCGGTAGTGGCGGCGGCGGTGGTAGGGATACCACCGGTGGTGATGACAAAATCTTCTCCGTCGGAATACCCACCGGGACCGATCCCACGACGAACGACTCGCCGGAGATCAGAGGAGGGGCGGCGGTGGCGGCGGACGGGTAGAGCGGCGCCGACCACGACGACGCGACCGGACACGGCGGTCTCGGCTGCGCCGGCAGCGCGAGAACCACCGGTCGGTGGTCGCGCGGCGGCGCGTGAGCGGCAGCGGCGGCGGCGACAGCTTGAGCTGCGGCGGCGGCTCGGGCTGCGGCTTCGGCTTCGGCTCGGGCTGCGGCTTCAGCTCGGGCTGAGACGGCTTCGCTCTCGAGACGGGCACAGATACTGGCAAGACGAGGATCCATCGGAAATCACGAACGGATCACGGTGGTGGAGGCGGGGCGGCGACAGCAGTCGGCGGCGGCGGCGTGAGCCGGCTTCGGCTTGGCTTACGGCGCAGAGAGGGAGGGAGATTAGATTAGGGTTTTGTTTTTGTGACTTGTCTTTTTATTTTAATCTATCTCCCTCCTCTTATTTAATATAAAATTCGCGGACCGGGGCCTGCGAACTGGGCCCGGTCGCGATCCACCTTTAGTCCACCAACCGATCAGTCTGTTAATCCGGTAACAACTGATCGGTTCGTCTTTTAATTGCCGAGTATGTTTGAACCGATAGATTTTGTCGATTTAAATAAATAATTAATATTTATTTAATTCACCATTTAGTTCGTTTATTTATAATTAACAATTAATTAGATATAATAGTCCGTCGACCCAGGTGTAACTCTTACGGGTCAATATCGGTCGGGTTCGTTAATTTGTCGGGTCAGGACACCATATATCCAACACAGTCGTCATTAATGACCGTATGAAGTGTGTGAATATATCAAAAGTGTGTATGGATATAGCCAGAGCCTTCAATATATTGATATTTTTAAATTAAAAATATACCATAAAAATGATCATTTTTTATCTAAAAATCTATAATTTGAGTATACTATTGTTATATAAAAAATCTAAGTAAAAATATTTTTTAGTATTTTGTACCATTTTCGATTATTCAACATTCAGTTTAGATTTGAACATAGTGTTTTATGTTTTTTGACCAAATATGTTAATTTATCATAACAATGTGTTTTAAGTATTAAACATGAGTGATCAAATTCAATACAGTATCTATACAAACCTAATGCACTCCACAAGACATTTTAACGCACTGCATAAAACATCCAAACTCACTATGAATTTTGAACATGATGTTTAGATTTCAACATGGTGTTTTAATTATCAATATGGTGTTCTAAAGTTGTCCAAATGTGTTACTTTGTAATAGAGTTTATGGAGTTGGTTGCCTTCTCGTTAAACATAAACAAGTATATATAATACAAGAGTGACACTAGGGTTAATTTCATATATTTTCGGATAACTATAATATTTACCAATGATAGAATATCTATTCTAATATACCCCGTAGTCGAAGCAGGAGGTTCTCGAATGTTGAGAGTGTCTTGAAAGTCATCGAATAAAACTTGAGGCAAACCTTTGGTGAAATTACCCACAATCTGATGGCAAGAAGGTGTGTGTAAAACACGAATTTCGTTGCGCTGAACTTTCTTGCAAACAAAGTGGATATCCAGTTCAACATAATTTTGTACATTGGTGTTGAACGTGATTCCCCGAGAGGTAGACGACATAGATGTTGTCGCATAGACAAGTGTTGCGTGTATTGGAGGAGTAAATATTTCTATTAAGAGATTTTGGATCCAACATACCTTGGCTACTACATTTGCCACCCTCTGTATCGGTTTCTACACTTGAATCGGAAATGATGGGTTGTCTTTTTGAGGATCACGAAAGGAGATTACCGCCCATATAGATACAATACCCTGAAGTAGATTGACGTGTGTCTGGGAAACCTGTATCAGTCCAAGTTCCGCGTTAAGGTAATAACGTATATTTAGGATCATAGGTTTTCTGAAGTTTCTTGCTTAACGAGAGCTGGGAATTGCTTGCTACCATTATGTGTGTTTGCATCAGCTGTGATTACTGTGAGTTCCGTTAGCTCCCCTTTTAACTTATATTCTTCGGGCTATATATGAGTTGTGTCAAAAGTGTATTGTGATACTCTTTGTCCATAATATATGATGGTGTATTAGTTAGAAGGCATATAACCGTCCAAACATTTCCACGGGAGGTGATCGTGAGTCATTAGGGTCCCCATGGTCTCGATGCACATATTTGCAACTTACCAATTGTGTAAGTAGAATGAAATTATTGCATCTTAAGATGGACCTATATGTTAGTTATCAGGCTTGATGTGGCGTATATGCATGTTAACCACGATGTAGGACGCAAGAACTCGCGTACGTGTCACATCGAGTGAGATTTGGTCTTGTACTGGAGCCACTTTCTAACATCACAATGTTTTATCAATAAAAACTATTTTGATTGAATTCAAGCTATGACTCGCTAAGAACTTTGGTTTTTGACGTATTTTAGCTCACATTACATGAAAGTAACTATAGGTGATCCGAAGTAGCCTGAAGTTTACATGAAGTTTGAAAATTAATGTTCAAGGCTGGTTAGGGTATGATAACCCAAGGCTAGCATTTTCAGTTATTAGATAGTTTGATTCTAGTTATCTCAAGGAATGAAGGAAGATAATTTGTTCTGTTATCACAAACTAAAGTTTGGGTCTTAGAGTACTCGGACTATTGTAGTTACTTAACTATATTTACCTATGTGATTGTGCTGTAATTATTATATTTGAAGTTAAGTTTGTACCCATTCGTGCCCGTTAAGTTTGTTTGTTTGTTTGTATGCTTCCGCGAGTTCTGATACGAGCCAGCCGGGCTACCACGACCTCCCTCCCCGTCCCTGGCAGGGGATGGCGGGGGGAGACGGGGGTGTGACATCTATAGTTTGACAAAGTTCGTTTGAATTCTTTGAAGTTCGGTACTATTGTTTGTCGTTTTGGTTAAGGACATGCTGGTTGAGAAAGGGTTAGATGTTGTTTTGGTAGAGAAACCAGAAGAGATGAAGGAAGTTGATTGGGTAAATATGGATAAGAAGTCCAAAGTTGTTATTAGACTGGCGTTGTG
The DNA here is from genome assembly GCA_039602395.1 of Deinandra increscens subsp. villosa. Lineage (NCBI taxonomy): Eukaryota > Viridiplantae > Streptophyta > Magnoliopsida > Asterales > Asteraceae > Deinandra > Deinandra increscens. The sequence continues at coordinate 3,587,570 of JBCNJP010000017.1, forward strand.
TAAGGATGTTGGATTTAATATCCAGAAGGAAACGACAACTTGGGGCATAATGAATGTTCTGTCTAATATGTGTGAAAAGTTGTCGGTCGTCAATAAGATTTTCCTGATTCGAGAGCCTATGAAGTGTGAACACAACGATGAGTGAAGGTGTCTCGGTGACAACTCACATCAACAAAATGAATTAAATTTTGTCCAGACTGGAGTCTTTGGGAATTAATTTGAAGATGAAGTCCAGACGTTATTGTTGTTATCATCATTGCCTGATAGTTGGTCCGGAACTATTACAGGTGTGTCTAGTGCGCACGTGGACTGATAACTTGAAGAATATCTGAGTGATTCCTAGTCTGAAGACGCAGTTGATCTTTGTCGGTCAGTTGGATGAACAGGGGATGGAAGTAAAGTTTGGCTGTGGGAATTGGTAGGTGATAAATAAGAATCTAGTGGTTGCTCGAGGAAAGAAGGCGGGGGTCATTGTATATGACTGAGGTACCTAGTGCTGGGGGGAAGAATGACTATCCCCTTGAAGCATGATAAAGTACGGTTCGCTGAATCTTCGACAAAGATGGTTCGTTTTGCAAACAGGAAGCCTGATGCCATGGAGATGTCAACTGAGCAAGTTCAGAGGTTTAAACCAGTCAGGGGATCTGGGAACAGTGGGAGCACGAGAAGTGTTCTGGTTATAGTTCAAGGCCGCCGTTGGGTTTTGAAGGCAAGTATTCCGTCTGGTAAAATCTGTCCTGTGGGAAATTTGCTGAGCTTGGAGAGTGTTAATTGTTCATAGTGTACCTCTGGAACCGGTGGAGTGTGCAAACCGGTTGAGACAATGAATGAGTCGCTGATGGTAACAATCACGATTGGGTCTGAGAAGATTGATGTGTTGGAGCTTATGAGGGCTTCAACGGGCCTTTCAGGAAAATGATGAAGAGGGTCGTTGCACTAGGAAATGAAGATCGTTACTCTAATGAAGTCTTGGCTTGTTCTTGAGAACTAGAGGCCTGGAAGACTTGTTTTGAAGATTGCTGGAGTTACGGGATGCTGTTTTACTCGAAGGTTGTTCTTGGGAACAAAAAGTCTTGAAGTGGGAGATTGTTGGGTTGTGAAGGCTTTAGACCCAAGTGTGAAGTCTTTAGTGGCCCATGGGCTTAGCCCATTATGTTATGGCCTCACCCACTTTTAACTCTAATTCTTTGTGTATTGTAACTATGATCTTGAGTACCTTTCTAAAACTAAAAATACCTAGTGCAACTCGTTAACGTAGATCGGTTTTGATCGAACTACATTAAAACTTCTCGTGTTTTCTTGTGTGTAATCGATATCCGGTGTAACCTAACGTAAACAACCATTATCAAAATAGTGATTTACTATATTTTCATATTTGTTTCAAAAATCAATGTGCACTACAATAATATCACTTATTTTGAATGTTTAGAGAGGAAAGAGAGCTATAGATTAGGCGGGATTATAGAAGCAACAATTCCAAAAGGCTTCTACTCATCGTGAGCGGTTGGGTCCGTTTCCCCAAAGCTCAGATGCCATTGCCATTGCCATTGTCATACTCATACTCCTCTCTCGAACCCTGGCTCCACCATTCTCCCCTAGAGGTTACTTTTTTATTCTTTTCATCATCATCACCCTCAACCGATCTCCATCCCTTGTTCTTTCAGAGGTACAGATACATTAATTTACTTTTCTTCAATCAATTCATCGATTAATAATCCGTTTGATGTGTTCTTGCCTGAATCTGCTATATGGGTCTCGTTTCTTTTTGAGTAATTTTCAATCAAGAATGGATTTTTATGAATCTTTTTCTTTTGTTTGATCAATCTTTCATCCATTTTATGTTTTCCAAGCTTATATACTATAGGGGTCTTGTTTCTTTCTGCATTTTGCCACATTTTCATTTGAGAATCATTCGACCTAGAATGGGATTATTGGAAATGAATCAAGAAAAGGGAATAATCCTTTGATTGTGCTCTTTGATCCATCATTTCTTGATTTTTTCTTTCATAAATTAATTTTCTTGATATGTATCTTTCTTTAGTTTCCTCATGAAATTGATTTGGTATGATGAAAGGTTGAATTTTGAGGGCAAATCATGAATTTTTACCGTCTTTTCTTTTCCTTTAGCTTTAGAGAACCCACATTGCATATTAGATTATTAACTTTTGTTATGATAGATTTCGAGAAATCAATCAACCCCATTTCTCTTTTTGTTAATTGAAAGATGAGGATTAGAACATAGGAAATGCATACCATCTTGTTCTTCCAATCTCTGGCCTCTCTCTTTAATATTTAATCAATGCATAAAATATGCAGAATTCAGATGATTGATTTGCACTATCCTAATGAGTTTGCGCGGTTCTTCCTAAAATGTGTTTGGTTCCAGGTATGCACTCAACAATATGACCTTTATTAATGTTTTCTTTTCTTTAAAGCCACTCATTCTTTCGCGACTGAATTAGCACTCGCACATTCAATCTTAATTAAAAAACCAGGTTGGTGAAGATGATTATCTTTGGACACACAACAAAAGCAAGATTTTGGAATGGTTACTTAGGTCTCTTACTAGAAAATCAGAATTAACTCAATGTATTGGTGAGTGAATGTTATTTTACACCTTGTCTCACATTACTGGTTTGCCTTTCTATGTTCCTTAATTATGTTGGTTACTTAATTACTTATTGTTTTTGTAATTTTGGGAAATTATTCGATGTAGCTACTGCTATGGTTGGTCCAAGGACATGGATTGGAGGAATCTTTAGCCGCACAGGCCCCAAACATTCAGGAAGTAACAAAAACGTCGACTCTAAGTTCACCCCGGTTCAGGTTCGCTCTGTTTCCATGAGTGCATTTAGTATCAACATAATTAAAAACACTACAAATACACACATTTGGGAACAACATAATTAACTGACAGAAACTGGGAATTATGGGGAAAAATCTGACTAGATTAAAGATGAAAACTTGCATGGACGAATGGTGATTTCTTGAAAATCTAACTTGATTCAATTCTGTACAGGAAGCAAGATATCAGAAGCTTCATGAACGTGCGGATGTACCTTTTGATGAGACTCGTGTAGATCATCAGGTGATCTTCTCCACTTCCATACATTTTTTTTAATCCTAATTGATGAAATCAAGTAGTTACATGTGAATTGTGATCATCCTGTTGAACATTACTTGTTGTTTGATATGTAATTATTTGTTTTCTTGACAGCAAGCCCTTACCGAATTGTGGAATTTAGCATACCCAAATGTTACACTTACAGGATTAATCTCTGAGCAATGGAAAGAAATGGGGTGGCAAGGAGTTAATCCGTCTACCGACTTTAGGTACAATGGTGACGTGGCACACATATTACGTCTCACAAACGATTATATAACGACTAAAGTTTGTTTCTTGTAGGAGTTGTGGTTTTATTTCACTTGAGAACTTGCTGTTCTTTGCAAAGACATTTCCTGTATGGTTCCTTTTAATCCCTTTTGACTTTCTGTTTTTGACTTTTGACTTTCTCTTTTGGTCTGCAAGTTACTAATTGATAAATTTCAAAAATGAAGAACGCTTTTCGTAGGTTACTATTGAAGCAACGTGAAAAGATAGCGACATGGGAATATCCTTTCGCAGTCGCTGGTGTTAATGTATCGTTTATGTTGACACAGATGTTGGAGTTATACCAAGGTCTGCACATTTATTGATTATAGTTTTCCTAACTATATTATCATTTTGTGGGAGTTATGAATCGGGTGTATGTTAAAGATGACCCGTCTTATCTTGTTGATGAATTCTGTTTTGCAGTGAAGCCTAGATGTCGTAACTGTTTAAATTTTGTAAAGATATTGGGAGGTAATTCATAGTTGTTAGTCTTAAAAGTTGAATCCTTTTGTGTTCAACTGTCTACATTTGGCAAGTATTCTAATGGTTTCTTGTTATATGAACACTTAACTGCAGAGGATGAAGAAGCTTTTGATGTTCTATATTGTATAGCTTTCGTATTGATGGATGCTCAATGGCTCGCTACTCATGCGTCATACATGGAGTTTAACGTAATCTCTCACTCTCCCTTTCAATATGTATTCTAGTCGATTTGCATAGCAAATAGTACAAGAGTTAGGCCCTGTTTGTTTTTTGAAAAAACCTCTGAATAGAGGTTACATCTGCTTTGGTCAGACGTATTTAGATGTAGAGCTGTTTGTTTTTTTTTTCCAGTTATTTAGAGGTTTTACATCTTAATAGCGTCTTAACCACCAAGACCTTTTAGAACATTTTAGAACCTCTTAACCCTAAAAAAGAGCTGTTCTTTCTCCGGCGACTAGAGCTCTGTCTCCAAGACTAGGCTCCGTCTCCGGCGACTAATTATCCGACTCCAGCCTCCACCTCTTAATGATTCAGTTTTCAGACATTTGAACCACCTCTTAACATTCAGAAGTGGTATTCAGATTCAGACATAAAAATCTCTTTAAAAAACAAACGGGGCCTTAAGATGGTTCTCGCAGTTCTCAGTATATTATTGGTTCTGAAATGAACGTCCATCTTAAACAACAGGATGTTTTAAAAAGTACGCGGACACAATTGGAGAAAGAACTTGCACTTGATGACATCCAGAGAATACGGGATTTGCCTGCATATAACCTTCTGCACAGTTAGTTGTTTTGACTCGAATGGTTGTACAGTTAGATTTGATATTTGTTTCCTTTAAACCCGATTGGTGACTATGGTACAAGGTGACTAACTGTTCTAAGCCTTAAGGCATGAGAGCTTGATGCTAGAACTGTCTGGAACTCCGGATTCATGAGAAACGAGGCCAGATTCTGTGGTTTATCTGATGTTTGTAACTGAAACTCATGCTGGAGTTCAGTGAATTGTATGCTGCTGTTTGAGGGTGATTGTTCATAGATTAAAACATGTTAGATTATTGTTATATTGTTCCTTGCACTCTCTTTTCATACAAAATCCTTCTCAGTTTTGATGGCTTTTTACTGTGCCTCTGTTTAGATGGGGGTGATTGTTTTAGAGCATGAAAGTTTATTTTGAAAGTACCCACCCCTTATAATATAGAGCTCATCCAATAGTTAGCACACCCTTACTTGGAGTTGGACTATGGAAAATGTGCTAGAAAAGTGATCAACTTAGGACATTCAGGAGCAGGAGAAAAACAAGATATCAACCTGGTGGTGGGCCCAATGTTTTAAAAACCGGTTTTTTAGTTGAACCGGAAAACTTTCCGGGGCCGGTTCGACCGGTCGGACCGGTTAGACCGGCCGGTTGAACCGGTTAAGGGATTTATATATATATTTTTATAAAAATATTAATAAAGTTGTACACCACAACGAAAATAGTTAAAATACAATGATAATCCAATAAAAAATAATACCAAATAGGTATTTCATAAGAATATATAAGTTTTAAACTTTAAAAAATAATAAAAAATAACAATAAATTAAATTTTTTTTTTTAAATTGTCAGAAAACCGGTTGAACCGGAAAAAACCGAAAAAAACCGGAAAACCGCCCGGTTCAAAACGGTCCGGTTATGTTAAAAAAACCGGGGATTAAAAAACCGGTATGATGACCGGTTGACGGTTGAACCGGTTTTTTAAACATTGGGTGGGCCCATAAACTTTTTTTAATAGGTTAAATTTTTAGAGTCCGGTAATTATCTGCTATATATTAAATTTTTTGGAACGATTTGAGTCGGGTCACATAATAAATTATAGAACTAAATTAAATCTCAAATAATTATAATAGTACGTCGATCTTAATTAAAGAAAAGCATTAAGGGGCTGTTTGGTTTACCTCTTAATGAGGTCTGGATGGTAAAGTGTCTGAATCGCACAGATACAGACTGTTTGTTTGGAACCTCTGAATGGTAAAAATGTCTGAATCGCTAAGAGATTTACCTTAAAAAATGTCTTATTTATCCAGTCTTCTACACAAGTCTTTACCATCCAGACACTTATTCTTACAGCACTTAATGAAACAGATTGAACCAAACAGCCCCTAAGGATATACAATATACCTATGTGTTTTCATTTTATGAAGACATTGACCATCTAATTTTTTTTTTTTAGTGTTTTCAATTTTTAAAACCCCCAAATTTGTTTATTAGATTTACTAATTGATAAAGTTGGGTTAAGTTAGATCAAGCCTTGTAGTTTTATTTAACGGTAAACGAAGCCAATTTTATTCACCACAACGACATTACATGCATAACTAGCTGGTAGCTTGCCAAAACGGAGTCCCAAAGAGGATGGTTTGATGATAAAAATGTAGTTTCTTCGTCAAAAGATTATGAGTTCAAATACTATAAAATAGAAGTGGGGGTGATGATTTTGATGTCATTCCCGATTTTAAATTGATTTTTCTTGAGAGTCCGTGTCAACATTTCATAGTGTGGATATCAAAATTTCTCAAGATAAGTTGAGATCAGATACCTACCTGAAAAAAATATATCAATCTTACAGTGCTCCGGTTTTAATAGCGGATTTTTGATAAAAACATAAAAAAAAAACCATTTATTAAGACTTAAATTTTTTGAAATCATTTTACCAAAAATAAACGAAAAAACCAACAATAAAACCAAACCTAAAACCTATTTCAAATTTTAAATCAAACCATAAACACATGTTGCTCTACTAATTTCGTTTGATAGGATTCTTGATTCTTCTAGCTCATTCAAAGGCTTCTAATGTAACATTATAAAAAATTATCAAGAAAATCCAAATAACAAGCTTTGATTGGCCACTGGGATGCCAACGTGGCAGACCATTCGCAACAAAACCTCGTAACTAAAACCTTATCGTTCCCAAATCCCGACCAAAGCATCAAGCTTTAGCTCATTCCATGGCTCTTCAAGCTTCTCTTCTTCCTTCTGCAATCTCCGTTCACAAAGAGGTACAATTGTGCACAATTTTAACCCTAAATTTCCACTCAATTTTGCTTTTTTCTTCTTACTGTTCTGCTTTAATCTGTAATGTGAAACAGGGGAAGTTGAATTTGTCTCTCAAGGAGAGTTCTTTTAATGGATCTTTTGTTTCAACCAATCTCAAATCTGATTTCAGCCCCCTTTTGATTGGAACAAAGGTACTGTTTTTACTGTTTATATGTCTGATTTCAGCTCAAATTTGTAGAGATTTTTGGCTTCCATTTCAATTCCTGGAATTGGGTTTCCTAAATATTATCGAAATTGAGGATCTTTGGAGCTCTAATTGCATGTAAATTTACACCAAATGAAATTGCTTCCTGCTCCATGCCTTTTTGAATTGTAACTGATTGCATTTGAGAATCTGCTCCATGCATTGTTCTTTCCTAAAAGTTAGGGTTATAAACGGGTCATGTTTGTGGGTTGGAGCGTCCAATCCGCCAAGAAACCAGAAATTCGACACAAATATGAAACGAACCTCAAAATCATGTTAGACGTATGGAAGGGAACACGTTACTAATATGTTCATGCCAACCCGAGCATGACCCGTTTAATGATTTTTTAACAATTGTTATTAATATATTAAAATTACAAATTTACAAGGTCAAATACCATAAAAAAATCAACATACTTTCTGATTTTTCCTCACAAGTGGCCCTAAAATCAACATACTTTCTGTTTTGTCAAACGAAAGTCTCTTAACATTTTTTACACATTAAAGTCCCTTCACATGTTAAATTTGAATGAAATTATATTCTTTTTATTTGTTAATATAAACATATTAGTAGAGACTTTATATTGTTGATATGTTAAAAATCATTGTTTTATATATATACGGATACCTCATTTTCATGAACAAAATAAGAAATTATTTTTTTCTTCAAATTGGTAGTAGACCTCAAGAATGTATATATGAGAGCCGTCCTAAATCAATTACAACATCTAATATATTTGTATATCTATGAAGATGTTCTTGTTATGCGAAACAACCAATTTTATGTGGAAATATTTTCTTTTAAGTTTAAAATCTTAAATTAGAGCTCGTAAAAGTTACTTCACATTCAAAGTTAAAGAAAACTTTAGTAAATTGTTTATTTTTCAATTGAAATGATGTTTTTAAAACTTAAAGATAAATAGAATTTAACAAATAAGTTGAACCATATAAAAGGTCGAAATATAATTTCATTCAAATTTAACATGTGAAGGGATTTTAATGGTTCAAATATTGTTAAGTGACTTTTGTTAGACAAAACAGAAAGTATGTTGGTTTTTTATATGTGTAAAATTGTTAGGAGACTTTTATAAGAAAAAACAGTTGATTCCTATCGAAAATCTCGAGTATCAATTATTAGGATTTTTGTAAGGATGATCACTGATGATCACTGGTTACTGTTGAATTCCTGATTGCAGGAGCTTAAAAGGAAGTCATTCTCGGGACCCATTCGCGCACAAACAGTGACCGCAGCCCCATCCGTTAACGAATCTGCACCGGACGGCAAGAAAACGCTGAGAAAAGGCAACGTGATAATCACCGGAGCCTCATCAGGTCTGGGACTAGCCACAGCGAAGGCACTAGCCGACACAGGAAAATGGCACATAATCATGGCATGCAGAAACTTCCTGAAAGCCGAAAAGGCTGCAAAATCCGTTGGCATTACTAAAGAAAACTACACTGTTATGCACCTTGACCTTTCTTCTCTCGAAAGTGTCCGACAGTTCGTGGACACTTTTAGGCGGTCTGGTCGACCCCTTGATGCACTTGTGTGTAATGCTGCGATATATTTGCCTACGGCTAAAGAGCCCACTTATACCGCAGATGGATTTGAACTTAGCGTTGGGACTAACCATCTTGGACACTTTCTCCTCGCAAGGTTGTTGCTTGATGACCTCAAGAAAACGGATTTCCCGCAAAAACGACTAGTTATTGTTGGCTCCATAACAGGTACAAAGTCTGTTATGGTTTGATTGATTATCTAGGGTTCAAATAATCAGTTTAGGAGTAGCAGCTAGAATAAAATTGATATCTGATTATATGGGCCATTTTATGGGTAACATTTGTTTAAAGAAAGTGTAGTATACATTACATATAAATATAAAAAAAGACAGAATTACATATTATGTCCTTTATAAATATATGAAATTACTGGCTGTGTCCTTTAAATTCACTGATTCTGTCCTATTTATAAAAATTATGCACACCATAGTCCTTTTACTTCACTTAACATCCGTTTAAAACCCTCGTTAAGTACCCTCATTGAGGGGCATTTTGATCTTTTATAAATATATGAAATTACTGGTTGTGTCTATTAAATTCACTGATATCGTCATTTTTATATAAATTATGCACACCATACTCCTTTCACTTAACATCCATTTAAAACCTTCGTTAAGTACCCTCATGTGAGGGGCATTTTGGTCTTTTTAGCCCACATTTTTAACAATTTGTTAACTAGGGGTCGAATGCAGGCTGAAAAATATGAATAATGTGGGCTAAAAAGACCAAAATGCCCATCACGTGAGGGTACTTAACGAGGGTTTTAAACGGCTGTTACGTAAAAGGACTATGGTGTGCATAATTTTTTCATGAGGGGCATTTTGGTGCTTTTAGCCCACATTTTTAACAATTTGTTAACGAAGGGTCCATTGCAGGCTGAAGAAGAGTAGGCTAAAAAGACCAAAATACCCCTCACATGAGGGTACTTAACAAGGGCTTTAATTCTTTAAAAGGCTGTTAAATGAAAGGACTATGGTGTGCATAGTTTTTATAAAAAGGACAGAATAAGTGAACTTAAAAAACACAACCAGTAATTTCATATATTTATAAAGGACACAATCAATAATTTTGTCATATAAAACGTCAGTTTATGTCCGCTTATGATTACGTTGTGAACGCATTACAGGAAACACAAACACCTTGGCCGGAAACGTGCCGCCAAAGGCTAACTTGGGGGACCTAAGAGGGTTAGCCGGCGGTTTAAACGGGCTAAACAGTTCCGCAATGATAGACGGAGGCGAGTTCGACGGTGCCAAGGCCTACAAAGACAGCAAAGTATGCAACATGCTAACAATGCAAGAGTTCCACAGACGGTACCACGAAGAGTCCGGGATCAGCTTTTCGTCCCTGTACCCCGGTTGCATTGCGACCACGGGTCTTTTCAGGGAACACATCCCGTTGTTTCGGCTTCTGTTCCCGCCGTTCCAGAAGTACATCACGAAAGGTTACGTTTCGGAAGAGGAAGCGGGAAAACGACTAGCTCAGGTCAGTCATTGTCTGTGTTTTAAAACATGGTTCGACCGGATTTTTTGGGGGTCTCCGGTTTTTTATGTCTGGTTTATCACGGTTTTTTACGAGATTCAAACCGGCCAGTTTTTCTCCCTGTTGAACAAGTCTGGTTCAACTAGTTTTCTTATTTTTTATTTTTTTTTGAATTACTTTTATTATATGTGTATACTTTCTTGTTATTTTTTATTATTTGTGAACTTTAAAACTTATATTTTCTTGTGGAATACATATTTGGTATTATTTTTGAGTGGAGTGTACAAGTTTATTAGCATTTTTATGAAAATATATATTAAAATCTCCTAACCGGTTGAACTGGCCAGTCTAACTGGTCCCGAAAACTTTTCCGGTTCAACTTCAAAACCGGTTTTTAAAACATTGGTCATTGTACATGTTTTAAAACAGGATGTAAAGTTGGTATGAATGATAATGAACTTATGATATTGTGTCGAATTTCGTTTCAGGTGATAAGCGATTCGAGTTTAACGAAATCGGGTGTGTATTGGAGCTGGAACAAGAATTCTGCTTCATTTGAGAACCAGCTTTCTCAAGAAGCTAGTGATGCAGAGAAAGCTAGGAAGCTGTGGGAGGTCAGTGAAAAGCTTGTGGGTTTGGCTTAGTCAAAGTCAAGAGTGATTTAGTCAAAGTCAAAAGTTAAAGTCAAAGTCAAGAATAGTCAAACTGGGTGATATGGATGTGTTTGTTATGTTGTATGGTACAATATAATATAACAATGCATTCTTGAATTTTAGATATCTTTTAAGCTTCTAAACACAGTTTTCTATTCATAAATTGGGTAATATAAATATATAATCTGATTTGGTCCATGGCATTTGACGCTTAGTATGTGAATACTTTATACTATTGGGCCTTGATGAGCCCTATGATTAGTTGGTGGTTTTATTTTAGATACGTTTTAAAACCCGTTTTTAACCGGCCAGTTTCACTTCCGACCGGAGTCTAAACTAATTCAGGTGTGTTCGATTAGTTAAATTCCGAGTTAATTTTTGATATGGTGGTTTTTACCGTTCAACCGGCCGAAAACCTGAAATCGGATCGCTAATTGAATCGGTTTTTAATGCTTAAGTCACATACTCACGCTAGATGATGAACTTGAAGCATACAACACTTGAGTGTAGTCTGTTTTAAATAAAAATATTATTTAATTAAAACTTATATGGATGTTTTTTTAATAATAGTAATTTGTTTACAACTCTCTTGATGGTTTATTTTATTTTGCTTTTTTTTTAAATATTTTGTGTTTAAAAGTTTATAAAATGTATACTATACATTTACAAGTTCGAATAGTTAATCCGGTTCGACCTTCCGAGTCAACTGATATAATTTTTTTTTTTTGATACAATTCCTGTCCGGTTTTAAAATCCGGTTAGTTAGACCTACCGATTATTTTTTTTTTCATAGAAATTAAATATTTATACCGAGTCTTGTAAAATTTTAATCTCCTATATGTATCAAACAATTATAATATTATAATAAGTTTTTAATCAAGAGAGAAATATATCATGAACATCATATGACTAAAGAACAGTTAGGTCACAACTTGAAACTACCATACAATCACAATGATCTCATGCAAACTAGTCCCAAACGGCCAAACGTAACAAATTAACATTTAACTTAATTAACAAACCCGTTTTTAGCGTACAATTAAGTTGTTATTAAACAACTTTCCTTTTCTTATTATTTATGACTCTCTTCTGGAAATTAATAATCAAAGATTTTCACCAAATTATATATACACTTCAAAATAAAGATATACTTTTTTTTTAGTTTTAAAATACATAAATAAATGGGATATATGTATATAATATGCATGTATAATTGTATTTCTTACGTCATGTTTCTAGTTTTAAACCGTCTTTAAATGAACATTTAAGATATGATTGTAAAAAAGTTACCGTTTGACTTTTTCAAACTTTAATTTTTTTAAAAAAACTTTTCAATTGCGAGGGCAATTTCAAAGTTTTAAAAAAAATTATATTCATAAGTTTAAAAAATCAGACAGCCGTATATTAAATGGACACTATTTTCTGAATTCATATGAATTTTGAAAAAAAGTAAAAAGAGAAGCACTCTTTGTATAAATAACAACTTAACTAAGTTAACAAGGTTTCTCATACACTCATATCACATTGTGACCTCTCTCTCTAGATCTCTTTCTCTCTCTATATATCTACACACATATATAAACATACATAGAGATACAAATAAGAAAAAGATTGAAATGAGTGAAAGTCCAAGAAAGTTTGGGAGTTTCAACACCACAAGGTTGCTTGGAACCACCGAACAAAATTGGTGCAAAGCTGTGGTTAGTGGCACAGGGATAACTGCATTAGCACTTCAACTCTCCAAAAACCTAAACATCACACTTCTCAAAAATGCCCTTCACCAAATCCAAAATAACCACCCTATCCTCAACTCAAAGCTCCACAAAAACACCTCAAGTTCTTCATCTTCTTTCACCATCAACCCTGATCACACCCCTCACATAACTCTCAACCTCATCTCCCTCTCCACAACCACCCAACTCCTCCGAACCCTCGCAACCCGCGGCTCCAACGCCACTCTCTCCCCGCTCCACTTGCTCCTCGAGCACGAGCTCAACATCAACGAGTGGTCATCCCGCGCATTTTCCACGTTGGATTTGTGGTTTGCGAACTTGTACACGTTGCCCGAGGAGAAATGGGTACTCGTGATACGGTTGCATACCGCGATATGTGACCGGGCTACCGCGGTTTCGTTGCTTAAGGAGTTGAGGGAAGTTATGGGGGAGAGAGGGGGAGGGGGGTATAGAGAGGAGGGTAATATGGGAATAGAAGAGCTTATTCCTGTTGGGAAGGCTAAGAAGACTATGTGGGAACATGGGAAGGATATGGTGGCATATTCAGTGAACAACTTTAGGCTTAAAAATTTGAAGTTTAAAGATGTGAAAGGGCCTTCACATTCAGAAATTGTGAGGTTGAAGATGAACACACAAGAAACTAATATGATATTGGATGTAAGTTTAATTATAAGATTTTTAAAAAATTAAGATATGTGTTTTGTTGGAATAATATGGAAATATATATTTTCAAGCAAAGTGTTCACATTTTATTTTAAATTATCATTTTTCACTAAATATCAACATCATTGCATCCTCCATTTCTACTTCTACATGATGGAATAGTAAATAGTAAACACCTATAACTTCATGCAAGGTAAAGTGATTATGTATGTGATAATTGTTATTCATCCTTACATTATTTATTATTTTATAGTTGTTAATTATTTTATGTTTGTTGCGAGTAAGAGTGGTAAAAAATTAAAGATAACTTAAAAGATAAGGGTTATTGGATTTTATTAATCCAAATTATTACCGATTGACCAATATTAATTCCAATTTTAAAAATAGCCCATATTAATATCAATTATTAAGGTGTTGGATTTATTGGACCCCCTTTGGAATTTTTTGAGTAAAATCTCAAACGGAGTTAAGAAAAATGTAAGGAGAATCTAAGGAAATCCAACACCTTAATAATTAGGACTAATGCGAGCTATTTTTGAAATGGAGATTAATATTAGCCAATTAGTAATAACTTGGCTTAATAAATCCTAAACCAAAAGATAATAAAGAAACATTATTTAATTGAATATATGTATAGAGAGAGAATAAGATCTAGAATGTTTTCATGAAATATTTATATTTTATACATAAATGTGATTTTAGTTAAATTATATGAATAATGGTAATGAAAATAATGTGAATACTCTAAAATTTTCTTATTTCTGAATAGGGTTGCAAGTTCAGAGGAATCAAATTATGTGGAGTACTTGCTGCCGCAACTCTAATCGCAGCTTATTCGTCTAAGCGACGCCTTAATAACCACCGAAAAAAGTACGGAGTGATATTTTTGAACGATTGTCGCCCTTATCTCCAACCACCTCTGTCGTTCAATCATTTGGGTAAGTGCTTTATGGAATTCAATACAAACAAATGGTAAGGTTCAATTGAGAACTTTTTTATTATGTGAAAAGAGTGAGAACCGATGTCAAAGGAACTCCAAGTGAACTCATTCCAGCAGTGTTGGAACTGGCACGTCGAACCTTAAAAGCTAAACCCTAAAACTAAACGTTAAAAGATAAACCCCTAAAACTAAACTCTAAAGTTAAACTCTAATCTAAACCCCTAAAACTAAACTCTAAAGTTAAACTCTAATCTAAACCCCTAAAACTAAACTCTAAAGTTAAACTCTAATCTAAACCTTAAAAGCTAAATACCTAGTTAGAGTTCGACGAGCCTGTTCCAATGCCAGTGAAAGAAACGCAATTGGGCTTGATTTGAGTTTGTTTTTCACAGTTTTTACAAAACAAAAGAGTTATCATTTAATCATTTCCCAAACAAAATATATCAAAAACCTTTAGACAGAGTTAGAGTTTCCTATTCAAGGTGACTTTTATGCTTACAATTATGCACTGTATAAAGTCATAATATATATGACTACATTGCCTGTGTGATTTCTAGGATTTTACCAATCTGCCATCAACACAATTCAAGAAGTGAAACGAGGAGAAAACCTATGGGACTTGGCAACAAGAAGTTACACATCATTTGCAAGCTCTAAGAACAGCAACAAACATTTCACAGATATGGCTGACTTGAACTTCCTCATGTCCAAGGCTGTAGACAACCCTAGTTTGACACCAAAGTCTTCCTTGAGAACCGCACTGGTCACCGTGTTCGAAGATCCTGTCATCGAGACGATTAGGGGGATCGAACAAGATCTTTCCCTAGACGACTTTGTAGGGTGTGCCTCGGTTCATGGAGTGGGCCCATCAATAGCCATTTTCGACACGATAGTTGATGGACAACTGGATTGTGTTTTGGTTTACCCTTCACCACTTCATTCTAGGGAGCAGATGCAAGAACTGATAGGTAGTATGAGAACTAGCCTTCTTGATGTTATAAAAATGGAGGAAAACCTTGTGTCTAGGGTTACATGATTTAAAACATGTTTTGTTACATTTTCTTAATTGTTTAGGTCCAATAAAATTAGACAATATTTGTTGGTGAATTGGAATTTCTTGTACTTTTGGAACAAGGCATATTGGTGTATATTGATTGCTTAGTTTTGGTTGCTTATATATGCATGCTTGTTAGATAAAATTATTTAGAGAGGGGAAGAATAACTGTTGAAACCAGTATCACGTTTCCGAATCACAAAGAAAGAATTGAACTAAATTTGAGAGAGAATTTATTGATGAATCGTTTGGAAAGTATAGAATTGAATTGGGGATGAAACAACGGTTAATAACAATCTAATCTTGCAGCTAACAAGATTAACTCAACAATTACACATATGGTCCCTCATCTTCCTGACCTTATTCAAATACTCACTCAAATTGTAACTATGAGCTAATTACAATAACACCCACCTGAAGTTTGTGAAACCAGAAAGTTAACATTGAGTCAACATCTTAAGAATCTCCACCTTGTTAACCAATGTTTAACAAGTCTAATTGCAATAAGAAAACTTTGGACCGGGTTGAGCCTTGGTCATAACATCAACAACATTATCAATTTTGTATCAACGTCTTTGACTTCAATTTCTTTTGACTTTATCACATCTTTAATGAAATGTAATTTCATAAGAATATGTTTGATTCTTTCATGATGGACCAGATTCTTTGCTAACTGAACTGCACCTAATCTATCACACAACACAACAGTGTTCTTCAAATCAATTCCCAGTTCTAGAATTAGGCATTTAAGCCATAGTGCTTCCTTCACTCCTTTTGTCAAGGATATATATTATGCTTCAGTTGTGGATAAAGCAACCACATGTTGAAACCTCGCCTTCCAACTCACAACACTATTAAAAACAGTAAAGGCATAGCCTGCAATTGACCTTTCCTTATCCAAATCCATTACAAAGTCTGAATCAACAAAGCCAGTTATAACATCTTCACATTTTAACCTGCCCAAGTTTAGACCATAACTCCTTGTGCCATTCAAATACCTCATGATCCATTTGACAACATCCCAATGAGGTTTTCCTGGATTAGCAATGTATCTACTAACCAAATTAAGAGCATAACTGATATATTGTCTTGTGCAGACCATGAGATACATTAGACTTCCAACAACATTGCAATAAGGAACTTTACTCATGTACAAATTCATCAAAATCATTTTTAGGTGCGTCTTGTGCAAAAACCTTTAAATTCCAAGCAATGAGAGTAATTACAGGCTTACTCCTATCCATAGCATAATTCTTTGATATCTTGTTAACATATGATTCTTGTTTTTACCTTAGCAAACTTTGACTTTTATCCCTACTAATCTCAATCCCTATATCTTTCTGGCCTCCTCTAATTCTTTCATGCTACGCTCTTTCATTAGCAACAATTTAGTGTCTTAAGTTTGATGCTTGTCTTTACAAGTAAGCAACATATTATCTATATAAAGTAACAAGTAGATGTATGCACGAGTCTCATACTCCTTAAAGTATACATAGCTATCTGTAATAGCCTAGACCCATCGCAACCAAGATATTGTCCGCTTTAATAGCCGGCATGCCCTCAGGCATCCGTTCCTCACGGTTTTAAGATGCTTAGTTCTCCTCCCCACCAATGTGGGATGTTACAATCAAAAGTGTTGCCCTTCCGCATTTCTTAAACTATTTTGGTGTGTTTGCATGGTTTGATATGATTAATGACTCGGATCCTGGTTTGTCACACGCCTCGCGGTATAAACCCCGCAGGTGGATTTTGAGGGTGTGACACTATCGTAGCTACTTCTTTTAAACCCGTTCTTTATTACGCATTCATCAAATCTTAAGCATCACCGCCTAGGAGATTGTTTTAGGCCATAAAGGGATCTTTTGAGCAAATATACATTATCCTCTTCACCTTCAATTTCAAATCCTCGTGGTTTCTTCATATAGATTTGCTCATCCAAATTTTCATGTAAAAAAGTAGTCTTAACATCCAATTATTCCAATTCAAAATCCATAAGTCCAACAATGTCTGCAACTTGAGTGAAACCCCTGGTAACCAACCTAGCTTTGTACCTAGGCTTCTCTCCTGGTAAACCTTCCTTGACCTTATATAGCCACTTGTAGTCTACCAGCTTATGAACAATTGGGTTATCAACAAGCATCCACGTGTCATTCTCATTTAAAGATGTCATTTCATCCTTCATTGTACTAGTCCACTTATCTTTATCTACTGAACTCATAACATCTTCATAGTACAAAGGATCTTGTGTACATTCTTGCTCTACATCTATGAACACAAAAGCTAAGATATCATAATTTGACATGAACCAGATGGGCTTCACCATATTTTGTTCTTTCTCTATCTCTGGCCAAATTGTATATTTCTAAACCGCTACTTGAAACATCACTAGAAGAATTTACATTACCTTGTGAACCAGTTTCCACCTCAATTTGATCTTCATTTAACTCCACCTCAATTTGAAATTCATCACCATGGGTGTTACTAAAATTCCCAGTGACTGGTTTTCCCAATAAATCCTTGTACATTACACTTTCCTGAAATGTGACATCTCTGCTCAATATTACCTTAGAACCATCTCCATCCATCTTCAATAACCTGAATCCTTTAACTCTTTCAGGATATCCCAACAAGACACATTTCTGAGTTCTTAGTTCTAATTTTTCCTGACATATATGTGCGTAAGCCAAACATCCAAACATCTTCAAATATGCATACTCAGTCTTTCTACCTGACTAATTTTCCATTGGTATCATCATGTAAATAGCTGATGATGGAAATCTATTCACCAAATACACTGAAGTGGATAAAGTCTCTGCCCAAAACTTTTTAGGTAAACCAGAATCAAATAACATACATCTCACTTTATCAAGGAGTAATATATTCATCCTCTCCACCAAGCCATTTTGCCGTGGAGTACTTGGAACTATCAAATGCCTAGCCATCCCTTCTTCACTGCGCAATTGACTGAATTCCTTATTAATAATAAGTTAAATCCATTGTCATTCATAAGCTTTTTAACTTTCCATGTTGTTTGAGTTTCTACCAACTCTTCCACTCCTTGAACTTATTAAATGTTTCCTGCATGTGTTTGAGTACATATACCCACACACTTCTAGAAAATTTGTCTATAATAGAAAGGAAATATAAAGCACCACTTAATGATTGTACCTTTGCAGTCCCCCAAAGGTCAGCATGTATGTAGTCTAAGATATCTTTTGTAGAGTGCTTTCCAGTTGAGAATTTAACTCTATGAGCCTTGCCAAGGATGTAATGCTCACATAATCTGAAATCACTACTATCAAGCCCTTCAACTAACCGATACTTATTTAACTCTTGCATACCAGTACTACTCATGTGTCCCAACCTTTTGTGTCACACCATGACATTTTTCTCTTTTTACCTTCTGCTATAGATGCCATTCCAACTTCAGCATGACCATCTAACAAGTAAATGTTGTTACTCATTCTTATACCAAAGAGCACTACCATTGACCCCTTTATGAGTCTTACTTTTCCATTCTTCATACCCACACTGAATCCATCCTTTTCAAAGGTACCAAGTGATCAGATCAACTTCTTGGTTAAATGAGGAATGTAGCTAACATTTTCAAGATCTAGCACTGTTCCATGCATTTAGCAGTTTCAATAAAACAGTACCATACCATTCAATGTTACATGCCCTGTCAGCTCCCAGCCTCACACTTCCAAGATCTTCAGCCTTGAATACTTTGAAACAATTCTTTATTTGGAGTCATGTGATAAGAACATCCAGAGTCCATGACCCAATGAACAGATGAAACTTCTTTACTAACCAGGAATACATTTGCCCTTTCATACCCTTCTAAGGACATGTTAGGTGAATAATTACTTTGGTTCTTTAATAAAACAAGCCTCATATTTCCTCTTCTTTCTCTCTGTATAGTCTCTCTTGAGATGTTTCTCTGAGTCACATATGAAACACCTTCTCTTAAACTTTGTTTTTGATCTGCTATTGGACCTATTTGACTAGCTTATAAGATCTCTGATCAGACCCTCCTCTAACCACTAGGCCTTCACCACTTTCATTAGATTTCTCAGTCCTCTTATTCATTTCTCTTAAATTCAAAGCAGCAAGGACATCATCCATGGACAATGTGTCACGTCCATTTATAAGAGTGTCCACAAAGTGTTCATAATAGGATGCATGGTAATGAAGTCAAGAATGTTATGGCTTGATCTTCATCATCCAATGTAACCTCTATGTTTTCAATATCAATCACCACTCATCAATGTGATATTCTAAAGGATCTTCTAAAGACATACCAGTTGCCATATGAAACATATACAATATGCTACTAGGCGTCCCTGATTGTCTGTCTATGAGGCGTCCATATATATAATAATACTTTATGCAAACACCAACAAAGCCATTACAACTAGGGCCCGTTTGGTTAGCACTTAGCAGAAATTTATGGAATTTTATTAGAATTGGATTTTAAATTTAATTTCATAATGTGTTTGGTTCGTGTAATTATATGGAATTGGAATTGAAATTGGAATTGAATTAAGTTCCTTCATTTAATGGATTTCACATTCCTTCATTATTATAAAGAATTAGTTGCATAATGTGTTTGGTTCGTGAAATTCGGTGGAATTGGAATTGGAATTATAACTGAATTAAATTCCTTCATTTCATGGATTTCAGATTCCTTCATAATTATCAAGGATTTCACATTCTTTACGCATCGATGAATGTTACCACCCAATCTGACATGTTGGGACGAACATATTTCACCACCCGACCGACCGAGTAGACTTGTCGCCCGGACCAGGCTGACCCAACCGGACCCTCCACCGGACCAGACCCGACTGGATCCACCGCCTGACCGGACCGACCCGACTAGGCACATCGCTTGGTTTGGATCAACCCGACCAGACCCGCGCCCCGGACCGGACCGACCCGGTCCGACCGACCACCTAGAAGGACCAACCAGACCCGCTGCCTGACCAGATCTGTCGCTCGGGCCGCACCGACTAATCCGCCGCCCAGACTCGCATAGACCTGATCGGACTCGTCACCCGAACATGGCCTACCAGACCCGCCGCCCGGACATAATCGTACCGGTCGGACTCGCCACCCGAATATGCCGACCAAACTCGCCGCCCAGTCCAGACCAGCCTGTCGCGACCTAGTGACAATCCGGTTCGACCGGACCCGCCACTTAGACCGGACTCAACGCCCTGACTAAACCCGCTACCCAGACCCTGCTCAACATGACCCGTCGTATGGAAGTGAAAGACTCGGACCTGACTAACCCAACTGGACCCGCCTCTTGGCCAATTGACTCGACTAACTGGCTACGGACCAGCCTCACTTGACCAACTGGCTCGACCTGTCGACTGGCTTGACATGCTTGGGTCGACTTGTCCAACGCGAGCTGCTACCTAACCCAACCTAACATACCACCCACTCGACACGAATCTCCGCCTGACTGGATAAATTCTTTGAAATTTCAAAAGTTAATTTTACAGATTAGTATTTTAACTTCAATCATTTTATAAATTTTAATTCAAAATCCAAATAGTTTTAGATTCCAAGTTCTTCAACATTTTAATTCTTTTAGATTTCAATTCTTTCAAATTTCAATTCCTTCCGATTTCAATCACTTCAAATCTCAATTCCTGTTCAAATTCCAAAGAATTTTAAGAACCACATGGGCTAACTCAGTAAGTCAGTAACAGTAAGATCGAAGAATCAATGATACAAATACTTATAGATCGAAGTCCAAAGTTATTTGAATTGTTTTATATAACGACGTACAATTATTATTTCATGTAAAATAAATATTAAAGATCTTTAATAATCACTTGTATAATCTACTAAATGCATGTCTTCTCCTACAATCTGGAGCAAGTAAAAAAAGACAGTCGTATAACACTCGATATATTCCTTTCAGAATAGTAGATACGTTTACTTTTTTTATAACCCAAAACTGACAGTACTATGATTTTTTTTAGTTGTCATATCTAAATTACAACGATTTACTTAATAATAAAATGTATAAAAATGCAATACCACGTTACAATGTTTGTTTTGTATTATAACAAGTTCACTATAACAGTACTATCCACTTTATTCAAGTGAAATATATATATCAATTTTGAAACTTAATTTGATCTAAATAGATTTGCCTAACACAATTTCATTCACACTTCATTCATTTGCATTTCTTTTGATCTCTTCAATCAAGTATCTCCAATCAAACTTCCCATTGTTGCATTTCACAGCACTTACAACCTCTCGAAAAACATCAACGCTACACGGAACGACGAGCTTATCTCTCTGTTCGAATCCAAATTCTTCGGCCGTCTTCTCTAACAACAACCGGAAGAGAGGGTGAGAAAGGTGGGATGTCTGAACCACAAACCGGAGTCTCTCCTCTCCAACATACAATGCAATACATCCTCTCGGGGTGCTCGGGCATGATCCATACCCTTGCGTGTTGTCGTTTTGATCACCACGAGATAAACTCTCGTAACGCAATGGCTCCGAACTTTGAGCGATCCCGCCGTGAACCTTGATCTTGTTGGCTAATCTCTTCACAAACCCTACTTTCTTGCCCAACATTTTGTAGGGTGATAATTGATAAAGAGTGTGTTTAATATTTGCTTCAAGAGAAGAACCAAAATGTGAGGGAGTGTGTAATGTATGGATCAAGTGATGCTATATAAATGAGGAAAGCTAGCTTACACTTAATTTCTTACTTTTAAATAACTCTAGGTCTATGATTAATTCTATGTGTCAAGGTATATCTTAGTCTTCACTGTCTTTATGTGCTTTACACATATATATATAGTTTAATGGTTGCATGGCCACCAGCAATTATCACTTTAACCAAAAACAATGACAAATAAGTAAAGATATACCAAAGATTCTGTCTAGATGAGCTGCATAAATTGAAATAAGTATATTTGTGCACGATTCAACCTATTGTTAATTTGATTCAATTCATATATTTATGTAGATGAGATGGTGGAGATCGATAAGAAACACACCAAAATTTTATTTGAGCGGCAACTAAATTGATTCTTGATTATTGGCATGAGTTTGTTTGTAGTATCTTCCGTCTTCGTGTCGTGTATAATTGTTTGGTGATTTTGTATTATCATCCCATTTTAGTTAATTGTGATTTATTTTAAACCAGATAAAAGTAGTGAGAGTAATTTGATATATACAAGTAAGAAGGTACAAAAGTCACACTCATTAGTCATTACTACCTATAAACATATTACAACTTCATGATACACCCCTAGAAGCGTTTTTTTATAAGTGTGATGTGCGTGATACAAGCCATTTATGCACCGCTCAAGTCATACGTTTGTTGCCTTTTGAAGGGATCAATTGGATTTGTCTGTGTCTCTGATATTCGCGCATTTTCATATTCTTTTATTTGGTGGCCAGTTGTGTGTGGCTCCATAAACGGAGTATGTATCACTCTCTCTCATGAAATGTAATTCTCTCTCTGTCCATTCTCTCTAGAGGCTGCTATCTCTTTAAAAGTGATGTGTTACGTATAAAACACATGAATTTTTCTTTACGTTTTCTTTCAATTTGAGTTGGGTTTTGAGTCGTTTTAGGTTATTTTGAGTTACTTTTAGTTATGTGTGTCTTAATTTGGTTTTTAGTGTGAATTTGCAGCACTCGGGTCAAAATCGAGGTTGGTTCGAGAATCGAGGAAAAATCAGAAAAAAATGATCAAAATATTATGGCTTGGTACTCGTAGTGGTACGCTATGGAGGGGCTTCTGTTGGTAGTAGTAGCCACGAACAAGAAAAAGAAAATTTTCCGCACCGACTATTTTGTCGGTAGTGGTACGCTCTGGGGGACCTGGGTGGTTGTAGCGGTACGTGGCGGGGAGGTTTTCCAGGACAAAACCCTAACTTTTGGATCTATAAATGAAGGGCTGGATTTTATGTGAAAAAACCTTTTGTTGCCGTCAAGTTCAGAGTGTTTTGGATGATTCCAAAGCAGAGGAACGAACAGGAACCACCCAATCAAGTTTGGAGCAAGCATTCGACTTCAGTTCACTTTCGGGTTTCTTGTTTCTCTTTGATTCTTGTTTAATTCCTTAGAGCAGAAGACTTTATGTTTACCATTATGAATTTCATCAGTTTTATGGACATAGACATGGTTGTTAGCTAATTTATTTTAATCATCTAGACCTTAAAAATGATTAATTGAATGTTTTCAACTTTATTCTCATGTGATGGTTGATGCTCTAGTAAAGTACTTGTAATCTACTATTTTGATGCAAACGAATGCTCAAGTTAGGTTTTTGATTAATTGCATGTTCCTCGTGTAACTTGTTGAATGTCTTTCAAGGTAGGGTTGCATGTTAGGCTACTTATTGTCTGTTTGTAGTTAGTTTATGGTTTCAGAGACGTCCCATTCCATAGGAATTGTAGTTAATTGATCACTTGATTTCTGTGTTTAGCCCTGCTTAAACAATCTGGAAAGTGATAGGCTTGTCAGGTAATCATGTATGATAGAATTTTTAGGTCAAATTGCCTCGGGAGAGGGGTTCTCTAGATTTCTTAGCATTCTTGTTATTCCATGTCAATACGTGTAGGTTAGAGGCTATTCCTTTCATCTTTAGGTGTTTGGGATAGCAACAATCCGAGAGATGATCTTTTCGTTCAGGTAGTATAGTATCATTAGGGACGTTCCGAAAGGTGACTGACTTAACCAAATCAGTGTGCGTAGTTCCATCTTTAGGAGTCTCTCTTGCGTCACACCCGGAGAAGGATCCGGGGTCCATTAGAGTTTCTCTAGGTTGTTGATAAAATCTTGATTTCATCACACTTTTCGTAGCCGAGTGAAGTCATTAGTGTCAAATAGGATTCATGGTCTAGGTAGTACCGTTTCTCATCCATGGTTTCGCCTAAACTTTCTAGTTATCGATAGTTACTTTCTAATTTTTGCAATTTTCGTTTTTAGTAACTTTTCTAGTTTTAGTATAATTTTTAATCTTCATTAATTATTTAAATGAATTCGTCAACAAAACCAAATTCAAATCTTCTCTTTAGTTGTTTTTCACTCTTTTAGAGTTAGGTTTCATTTCTAGTGTCCTTATGGTTCGATTTAGGTCTTCCATAAGCTATACTGCTCTTGATAGGCTCACTTGCTTGTCGATTCGTCTAGTTTAGGGTTTTCTGGGTTAAATTAGGTGTGTCTAGGTTACGTTTTATGTTAGTAACTTTTAATGACCAAATTTTGCACATCAAAAAGTCTCTCTCTCTCTCTCTCTCTCTCTCTCTCTCCTTCCCTCTTAAACAAATGGACGTTATTTCTGTTCCATAGTTTTCAGCCGCTGGATGTCAATACAACGACCATCAATTTCTGATGCGTTAGGGTTTTCGTCGGTCTGAGTCTTTTTCTTGATTCTATGGTTTTGTGGTTGGGGTTTCACTCTCTAACCACCGTATGCTTATTTGATTTGTAGATGGGTTCCGCCACTTTTTGTTAGCCGATGTTTTTTGGCATCTTGGTAATCGTTGTTGCTTTGTCGTCGTCGGTTTGGGCCAATGACGTCGCTGCCTTTTTCTATCATGGTGTTTGTGTGGTCATTATATTTTATAGCCTGGTGACTAGCATTACGATCTCGTCACCGGTATTTTCCAATTATAAACGACAGTGGTGATACAGATCTTGGTTTTCATTCTATGACCTGTTATGAGACGCCATTTGTAGATCTATCGTCTATGCTTTGTTGTGTTTTAAAACCAAATTAGTTGATACATCAAAACCGAAACCGGCTGAAAAACCGACCCAAATAAAGAAATATGTTGGGAATTCCCGAGTTCGACGAGTTCGAGATTTGGTGTGATGAAACTCAACGTACCACTTACCGTTTGACCGTTTGCACAACATGCGGTGAAGTTCATGACTCGAGACTCTCATTAACCAAAGACTTGGCATTAGTGACTTTATTATTTATTGTTGTATTATTTATGTCACTACTAGTTGTGTTATTTACTAGTTTGCCCTTGGTCTTAGTTAGGTTAATATATATGTCTTTCTCATGTGAAAGACAAGTATGAGTGTATGTTTGAGAGAGAGCTTAGAGCATGATACTTTGAAGTTGTGTGGGTTCATGAACTCTTGTTCATGAACCTATAGCATGAGTGGTGTAGGTAAACATGTAATCGTTCAACTTCATCAATGATTATCTCTACATTATCTCGTTTATCACTACTTCTATTTTATCCTCATCATCATCATCACATCTCAAACACCAAAGTAGAAGATCCGGTCCGTAATGTTCTTCCGGGTGTTTATATTTGTTCTACAAAGACGAAGCTCACAAAGTCACCGATCCGCTTCCGCTGTGCCATCGGGGTTTGGCTTGGCTCACCGACCCCGGTTTCTACAATTGGCATCAGAGCCATGGTCGAAGAAAACGCAACAATTCGGTTGGTTTCTTCAACTTTGTGTTATCTTGCTTATTTTTGTAACAAATAGAGATGTTCTATCTTTTTGTTCTTGAAAGGTTTTTGAAGTTCAAAACCTTAATTTCTACAATGTTCTTGAGTTCTAAACGTCTGGATCTGATCTACTCTACCAAAATTCTTTTCACTCAAAATCATTCACTTTATTCTATCACTTTGAATAAAAGAAATTAGATGATTTTTCTTGAGTCAAAAGAATTTGTGTTTTGGTGAGTACCACTATTCATCCTATCTTTTACTGACAAAGTATGTCTACTACATTTTTTTTTGTATGGTCATAGTCAATTAAAAAGGATGTATTTTGTGGTGTCAGTTGTCATACCTACACCCATGATTCATATCTTGTACCTTTCTTGTGTGTGTTTGTATCTCACCTATCACACCTACTGTTTGTACCCCCACTCCCATACCTTTCTCTCTCTTCAAAATTCATGGACTTTGAAGATGGTTGAACGCAACAAAACACAAACGAGAAGGGCTCGTTCATCGTGTTGCTTCTGTGATTATGGTTCGAGTTTAGGGGTTTCGTCAAGTATTTGACGAGGGTGACGGAGATTATGGTTCAACGATGTATGAATCTGGGTTGTTGTCATGTTCGTGAATCTGGGTTTACAACAAGGTCATCAATGGTTCAAGGGTTAAACATCGATGTCTGCCAGTGGGGTTGATGCTCAGGGTTCAATTCGAAGATGTTCAATCCAGGTGATGACGGGTTACGCTGACGTGATCTGGGCTTATGCTACTGTTTCGAGAGTAGTGTTTCCGTCATGAAATATGATGAGGGTGGCTGGGTTTCATGCACAGTCGGTTCAAGTTCTGGTTTCTCAGGTTAAAGACGATGGTTCATGAGTGTGAAGAGACAACTTGCAGCTCCGACTGAACTCTCCGTTCCGTAATAACTCTCAAAGTTCCGAGGGAAATCGTTTTTCCGAGTGCTCCATAATTTCCGGAGTAACCGAAATTGTTCCGGAGTAACTCGTTTTCTCCGAGAGAACTCACTGCGACTTAACTGTCGAAGTTCCGGAGTAACCTGCAACCTCTCCGGAGGAACTCGATAGTTCCGGAGTAACTCGACCCTGCATAGAAGGAACTCAATAGTTCCGATATAACCAGAAAAAGTTCCGAGGGAACTCAGATAGTTCCGGAGGAACTCTTGGTCGCAAATCTGCTCCGAGTAAGCAAGTTCCGGAGGAATCGAAAAAAGTTCCGGAGGAACTGGAAAAACTTCCGGAGGAACTTGAAACTTCCGGAGGAACTCGAAAGTTCCGGAGGAACTTACTTGGCTGCCAGTTCTTCGTTCTGCTTGACTAAAGGACGCCGGAAATGGCTCTGTTCGCCGGAAATCCTTCAAGCCGTCGATGAGGCTACTGCTGCTGTTGCTTCTGCGTGTCTTGTTTAGGGCACAAAAGGAGGACCCATTTTAACAACCGATTTGGGCCTGCTTTTCTAATTGATATGCTGGGCTGCTGTTTCATTTATGTCGATTGGGCCTGGACATCTCTTTTGATTGGGCTAATTATATTAAAACAGTTTGGGCCAGACCAGTGTATTCAAGACAGAAGTGACAAATTTGAGCAGAAATATTTAACGGTGGGCTACTGTTAAAGTTTATGAAAATTACGACAAGTCTAACGGATTGCAAGCCGTTAAATCCAATGCGACAAATTGATGTACAACTAAGGTACATTTGTAGATTACAAATTATTTTTCTATTTGAGACTCTCTTCGTTATAAGCAGACGTGTTTGGAAGTGGGTTGATTATTGAAGAATGTGCACAAATTTGGGATTATCTACGTTGAAGATTTTATTTGCTAATGTTGGATTAAGTTCTAGCTTTTGAAGAGTCCTTGAGCCATCGTCGTTATGGTAAAAACAAAGGCAAAGTTAGAGCTTGTGACTTGTTGAGGTAATTTATTCGAAGTGGTATTATCTTTGGGTGATGCATCGGTTTGGTATTCTTGGCAAGTATTTTCAAGACGGTTGAATTATGGGATTAATTCTCTAATTTTTCTTTGATCCTTTATCTTGTTTACCTTTAACTACACTGAGGATGATGGTGGCATCCTTAAACATAGTGTGCATGTTATAAGTGGTAAACACCCTATAGTGCCTCGCGGAAAAGGCCGGAAGAATCAAAACTCTTCATCGTAGGGGGAGCTTCACAAAGGGGAGCAGAAAAGTGAAAGATTTGAAATCGTCTGAAGATTGTTTTGAAGTCATGTTGCTAGAATACAAGGGAACCGATTGTCACAAGAGTTGAGTTATTTATCCGTTTGTTCATCAACCAAATAGGGGGAGATTGTTGGGAATTCCCGAGTTCGACGAGTTCGAGATTTGGTGTGATGAAACTCAACGTACCACTTACCGTTTGACCGTTTGCACAACATGCGGTGAAGTTCATGACTCGAGACTCTCATTAACCAAAGACTTGGCATTAGTGACTTTATTATTTATTGTTGTATTATTTATGTCACTACTAGTTGTGTTATTTACTAGTTTGCCCTTGGTCGTAGTTAGGTTAATATATATGTCTTTCTCATGTGAAAGACAAGTATGAGTGTATGTTTGAGAGAGAGCTTAGAGCATGATACTTTGAAGTTGTGTGGGTTCATGAACTCTTGTTCATGAACCTATAGCATGAGTGGTGTAGGTAAACATGTAATCGTTCAACTTCATTAAAGATGCCTCATCTTCTTTGACAATTAAATCTTAAAACAGGTTGATGTTTGAAACAGAGCCATAACCAAGATTAACCGAAAAAGTAACCTATTAACAATAACTGAAAACTCATTTTGGTTATGGTTAAACATATCCCTTAGTTAAAGAATTTGACTCATACATTTTAACAACGAAATCTTAAAACAGGTTTATAATCAAAACTGACCCATAATCGAGATTAACCAAAAAAATAACCTACTAACAATAACTAAATATCCGTTTTGGTTATGGTTAAACCTATCCCTTAATCAAAGCTAATGGCTACGATTATACTTAGTATGTTGTGTTTCCCGCGGCATTTCACAGACATCCCATTAGTAATATGCAGTGATGATCATAAAAGAATTAGGTGCGTATAGGAGTTTTAGATGGTGTATTAACGTGATAATATTCTTATGGTCATACACCCTTGGATTCTCCTTTGTTGTTACACTCCATTGATGATCTGAGCATTGAGATTTCAGTGGGATAAGTGGTTGTAATGATTATAAAAAGACTTAGTTTTTATCAGAATAATCCCATTATCTAGGGTTTTGTTTTAAATTTTAAGTGCTGATGTTTTATCCTTCGTGAATTTCTATTTATTTCACGCAGATGCTCTTTGATGAATGGTGAGGCCAGGAAAAACAATGAGTTTGGAAAATTAGTTGTATGCATACAGTTGTATTTTGGAAAACCAGTTGTATGCACACAACTATATATTTTGGGAAACCAGATGTTTGATAAGGAAAGAGTGCAATGAGTTTATCAAATAGATGTTTTAGAATATCAAAGTTTATCAAATAGTGTATAAACAACAACTTGATGATTATGACTACTACTTCATAAATTGTTTTCATATCTTTATGTTAAAATTTTTATTTATTTAGTATTTATGGATTTGCATTACATAATTGATTATTTCGTTTCTTCATGTTGGGCAATACATGTATGATACTTTAGGGACAAAATCATTGTAATTATATAAGAAGTTAAGTAAGAAGTTGGTGAAGGAATTTTTTTCCTTAGTGTAAATACAAAGCTATAAATTATTCAAAATCGATTTGAATTCAATTATTGTTTGATTACTAAAGTTGTAATGATCACTTTAAAACCAACAATCCAAATACCTTATAATTTATTGTGGATCAATGTTACACAATAAGGATACATGAAACTATATATGTTGAAAGAAGTTACTCATGGTTTCAAGAACAAATGAGGCAACACAACTGAATAATATATCTAAAAATATATATAACTCGAGTATTGATTTATAATTTCTCCAAGTATTTTCATCAAACGATTTGTAATGAGTACTAGGGTTGTTGCGCCTCACGGGTCATTCTAAGCTCGCTAAAAGAATTAAAATTAGCTCAATTATAAACGATCTGAGCCGGTTCGGCTCAGTTTCTAAATAAGCCGCGCCCGAGTCAAGGTTAACTTCAGCTCTTAGCTCACTTATTTGGCTTGTTTAAATTTAAGCTTAAATTTTAATATACATCCATATATATAACCCAAAAATTATAAGTTTATTATATAATAAACTTTGGTGTTAATACTAAGTGCCCTTAGGAATTATTCATAAAAACAAAATTAAAATACGATATAAAACTTTTATGATATTTTTCAATAAGAAATATTAATTTTTATTAAAAGATAAACGAATAATTTTTATTAAAAGATAAACGAATAAACATAGAGTTATAAGTTTTTCATTATGAGTATGTTAAAATATTACGTTTTTGTCATGCTATATATCAATATGTTTGAATAATGTAAATTTTAAAACTTTTAAAAATAAACCAGCTGACTCGACGATCTGGCTCGATTCCACTCGGTTCTTTACAAGCTGAGCTCGATCTCGATCTTAATATTTTAGCTCATTAAAATAAACGAGCTAGCTTGGTTCGTTTCTAAACTTTCCGATTCCAAGCTCACTCTAGCTCAACTCGGCTCCTTTACAACCCTCTCATAAGTTTTTTATTATGTCTAAGTAAGTGTTTTATATTTTTACTAGTATCGAAGAGTTCTATTATGTAGATCGAAATTCTTTTGAGGGGGGGGGGGGGGGGGTGGGGGTGGGGTGGGGTGGGGTGAGGGGTGAAAATATAGTTTATGGCACAGGTTAGCAACTCTATACAAGGGAACATGTACGGAATAATGGGGGAAAGGGTAAACATAAAAGGTAATGGAGTTTAAATGAGAATGATTAAATCTTTTTCTATACTTCATGAAAAGGGTATTATTCTCTTTTCTTCTTTGAGAAGAGAGGATGGAGATGAGGAGTCATCTATTTTTGACAAAGATATTTGGGTTGAAGACACGAGTTTACGGCCTAAATTCCCTAGACAATTTATACCTTAAACTAATATTTTAAAGTTCGACTTTTAAACCAGACCGGACTTGTGTGAAGGAGACGATTGACTCGAAAGGCTGAACTAGATTGACTATTCACTTTGAATTGTATCGACGAAGATAACTCACTGTATGCGAATAGTCTATAATCCTAATTTCTTTTTAGTTATTAGCATGACTGCATGACTTAAGTTTTAAAAATCAGTTCAATTAACATCCTGTTTCGAATTTTGGTGGTAGAAAATCCGAAACAACAACAATGTTATCAAAGATAAGGGAACTTTGAATGAATCCATTTTTTATTTGATAATTAATTATTCATTTCTGTGATTTGTGAATAGGAATCATAAGATAAACAATAACCGGGTGCTTAGGTTGAAAGTAATGGTCACCCCAAGCTTCCGGGGTGGTGCTGATTAGGACCTTGGTGAGCTCAGAAATACCATAATCCACACCATTTCACCGAGCAAAAGTCTCAATCTCGGCAAATATTCACCGAGCAAAAGTCTCAATCTCGGCAAATATTCACCGAGCTCAACCATTTCACTCCCTCTCTATTTCTCTCTTCCAGCCCCTCTCTTTCTCTAGCTTTTTTTAATATAAAAAAGTGTTTGGTGGTGTGTTGTGGGTATTACGGGTGGTAAATGTGGAGAGTTTGGTGTGATGATATGACGCTGATGTGTCAGAAAAATTGTTTGGTGTCTTAGTGAAGGTATTACTATAATAACATTAAGTTACAAAATCAAGTTTTAATCATGTAATTGTGCTTTTTTATCGCCTTTAGCTTCTTGCTTTTCGAGTGTTATAAAATTCCACCCTTCCAAGAAAAAAAAATCAAAATTCTTTTTGTAAAATAAAATGATTAAACCCAGTAAATGAAGATTCTTTGGAAGAAACCAAAAGGCAACATGTACTACAACTGATACATAGGACTAGAAGAGCTATATATCGTCAATAAAATATATGACTAAAAATCAAACTTGTTGGTTGTTTTGAAGTTCAGAGCATGGAAGTGAATATATATTATATCTGTCTTTTTGGAGCCGTGCGAGCAGGTATGTACTTCGTATCATTAAGATTAAAGATCCGACCATTCTCTTATAAAAATCTTTATCTTGAAAATGTTCCCTAAAAGTTCAACAAAAAACAAACATATAGGAATATATGATTTGAAGTATCTAATCTTCGATCTTGGCTAGCTATCCTTTCATTTATATTTTTCTTTACTTACGAAACGCCCTTAGTCCTTATTCTACTCCATCTAAATCTACTCCACGTTTTAAAGGAGACTTGAACACGACACTTTTCGGATAAATGATATACACTTTTACCGTTAGGCTAAATTAGCAATTATAGGTATTTTTCGTTTGTTACTTAAATAGACTTTCATATGGTTTTTAACTAGATGCAGGAGAAATAAAATAAGTTTAAAGCTTTAAAAAATTATACCATATGGTTTAAAAGTTGTAATTATTTAAAATTACTTAAAATTTTCCAAAGTCCCAATACATTATTAGAAATACTTTTGAGACCCATTCATATTTTAGCATAACGACCCAATACATTATTAGAAATACTTTATTTGATGATTAATTTTCTAATTAATAGGTGATCAATCTTATTAGATACACTTTATTTGATGTTAATTAGTAGATTGCATGCATTATTTTTGTACATATTTCATTCATTTGATTTATATATTTTGTAGGTTTGAAAGTGAGAATGAAATTGAAGGACAAACCTAGGTTAAATTTCTCAAATTAAAAGTGATGCTCCATGAAGTAAAAATAAACAAAAGAAAAAGACTAAGACTTTAAATATTTCGTGCACTTTGATGGAGTCCAGGTCGAAAACCAAGCCCCAAGGTTTAATAAAAATAAAAAGTTAATATGGGCTTGATTAAATAGAAAGCAAGTGGGTTGCAAACGTTTTGGGCCGTTTGCTATGCGATCGAATAGAAATGGGAAAATAAACAACAGTTCTTTTTGTCAAAGGTTTTATTGTTTTATTCTTTAATTACCTATATATTATTGTTAGATTAGATTGTACAACAAATTCGATACTTTAGTTGATTATTTTATTAAACAATTTGGTAATGATTTAATTTGAATTGTTAGTTTTTGATTATTGGCTAATCTAGTTGTGATAATATGTGGGTCTACAGGTTAGTTGGTAAATGTATTTAATCGGGTTTTTACTTTGGACCTATCTTGTTTATCTATGAACGTTTTATGTATTTGTTTCAAGTTGCAAAGAACGTCAAAGTCTGGTTTTTCATAACCTGATATTATTTCATTTTTGATTAGGCGGTAATAGATTAATACCCTCTCAGCTTGTTTACATTTTATTTTCAAAAAACCAAATCAAGTTATTTTTAGGTCATTCTGATAATTTAGCATTAATAATCAAACAAAACTTGTAGCACTGAACACATATTTATTGTGGATACGATATATGATTTATTCTAACTACTTATGTTAACTACGTTTTTGCATTACTCCAACGACATGTCATCACTAATCAGCAGGGTAGTAACAAATTGCATCCGAGCTTTATATATTGATAGTTATATAAAAACCACATATCGTTTATGCAAGATATAAAATGTCTGCATAGCAATGCATGCATATGTTGTGAAATCTAGTTAACTCTTTACGAGTAATCTATTTCTTTTGAAGAATAGCCTACTAGTCTTTAACTTGGGTATTAACACCATCAGTTAGAAACTAGTTTAGGGTCTTTGTAAATAAACTGGTTATGAACTAGTTAAAGCATAACTCATTTTATAGACCGCTAAATAACCACTTAACTGGTTACAAACTGTTTTCCAATGGTTTTGTGACCTTTAAACCCATGTTTGTGACTAATTTTTCTTATATGTTAGTATAAATATGTATTTAGTTTATTGATTTGATCCCCAACACCTCTCTAGCTCTTTAATTCTAAAAAGAACTAAAAACGCTTAACTCTCGAAAGCTAAATGGCAGCCTCTAGTGCTCACAGTTCTGTACTTCTGTTGGTGTTGGTGCTTCCAAATGAACCAATTGTGGTGATGATCAAAACAACAACTGGTCATAATTCGATCTATGTGAGGTGTCAAATTGTATTGATAACGCTTGATGCAAAAATTATGGTTCCTTTGTCAACTTTTTAAAATTGAATACATCAAATACCCAACCAGAAAAGATTTACCCCAAAATACAAACAAAGTTTACAACTAGATCTGAAACGAACAAACAATACAAAGGAAATACAGGAGATACTTTTACCATAGACTAAGAGATCTACAAGATTAACCAGCAACAAGATGCCGTAATCGAATAAAAAGTGCAAACATAAAACCCTAGAAATTGAGAAGACGAAGAACCAGGCTGGTAGAAAATCTCAAATACAATCGAATACTATTAGGAGTTACTCATTAGTTCCCTTAAATAATCTAAATGCAACCGGATATAAAACCGGGTAAACACATCATGTAGCGAACTTGTTTTCGGTTGGTGAGAAGAAAGAGAATTTCAGCTTTCTAGTCGTTTTGGAATCTGTTTTTACTCTTAGTTGTATGGTTTTATCTATATGAAGAACGAGACTCACTCTAATGGTGTTAGAAATGCATGTTCATTTGCTTGAGGGAACACTTGGATGCGATGTAACATGTATAAGATGTGAGTAATATCTGGAAGGCAAACTCGAAATGGAAGAATCAATACATAAGGAAAAAATTGAAAACAAAAAGCCGAATCCACAATCTGATGAACAATGACAAATCGACAACCATGACTATTACTATGTATAATGTATACCTGATTTCTATTATGTTCCATCGCGTCTATTTTATCGATGATTTTTGTTTTTTCTTTTAAATTTTGAAATGAATAAGAACTTTAGAGTTTATATTATATATTTTGTATTAAATTGATTTAATTATAAAAGTATAAAACTATAGATTTTTAAAAGAAAAACGGGTATACAACTAATAATAACCCAACCAATCTGATAGCTTAGGTTTTTAGTGTTATAATTATTTGTTCTTGTTCTTTTCTCTAGCTCCTCGCTAGTGTTTTAATAAAATTTGTCGTTAGAAAAATAAATAAAAACATGATTATTACGCAGAGCGTTAAGTAAAAAATAAAGATTATTATTATGTTGACCAATAATCAATTCGGATATTGAAGAACCAATTGACCTAAAACATCGATTTAGACACCTCTAGTCTTCTGTGATAACGATCGAAGACGACTAGTGACCAACTGGCTCATTATATATAGAAAAGTCACATTAAAAGAAAAAGTTAAAATAACTTGTTGCAAGTGAAAACTCGAAGACAGTTGAAGAAAAAGACTAAACCTACCAAACAAAAATCGTTTCCAAAAGTACAAAAAAATAAAACAAGCTAGGTGAAGTTTTCCAATCAACTCAACAAGAAATTCTGAGATTACTTATATAGGTATTCAGTTTTCAAAGAGTTAGAAAACTATTTTTCATCTTCACTCACTTAGGAGTTAGGACCTCTCAAATAAAGCTACAAATTGTTAATTAAATGTATTGTCAAATAAATAAAACTACAAGTTGTTAAATCTATATCTATACATTTTAATAAATGATTATAATTTAGGACACATGTGACTCTCATATGGATCCTCATCTTTGTTTTTCTGCCTCTCTCTCTTATTAATTATCAACTTTCTCTCTCCCATTAAATATTTTATATTTATATAATTAAAGATAAAAATTTAAATCTTCTTATTACAATAATTTTTTAAAAGATAATAAATTAGAATATGATTTTAATTATATCTTATCTTAAAATAAGTTTTATCATTTTTAATCTTTAATATTTTTTAATTATAATTTAAATTTTTTCATCTTTATTTCACAAATGGACGATGACATCTAACAATTAAATATTTATAAAATTTATTGTTTACAACATGTTGCATTTATTTTACCCATGTATTACATGAGTTCTAACCTAATATATTATATAGAAACACATATATGTATATTTTTAAGTTGATTGTATATACATTTGTTGTTTTTGAATAGAAACAAGTTATCCCTTGCTTTGGTGGTATGGCGAGTACCATGCACGACCAAGGCTTGATTTCGATTCCGGTTACCATCCTTTTAGCGGCCGATTTAAAAAAAAAAATAGTCTTTCATATACGTATGTTTCAAATAGAAGTATGTTAGATGGTTGTCATGGGGCAACAATACTGACTTTTGGGTGTGGGATTTTGATAACCAAATTAAACTGAGGTATGTGTTAAATGGGTGTGAAAGATTACTGAGAAGAAGATTTTAGCAAATGCGCCTACTTCTCCTCGTTGGTTTAAAGATCTATCGAATCAGGTTAATATATTTGCATGGAGATTGTTTTTGGATAGACTTCCAACAAGGTAAATTTGTGTAATCAAGGTTTTGATATCCATTTGGTTCTTTGCCCTTTTATAATCTTCCGAGATTGAAACCGTGAATCATGTTTTTGGAACATGCAGAATGGTGGTTAAAGTGTGACGTTCTGTTATGATTTAGTTACAACTCTCGTATTCGAGTATCGAGAATCCACAACACATGATGTCTTGGAAATTGGTGCTTAAAATAGAGAGGAGAATAAAGAACACTATTGAAGGCATTTTCATTATCTCTTGTTAGGTTATTTGGAAGAGGAGGAATGACTTTATTTTCACCGCAAATGATTTGACAAAGGAGGTTTTAATTCAATCAAACAAATGTTGTTTTGCGGATCTTGAGTAAGAAATAAAAAACTTAGAACTACTTGGACGGGTTGGTTACAGAGTTCTCTCATTTACATGTAATTTCTTGTATTGTTGGGTTAGGCCTTTCTAACTCGTTTCTAGTAAAATGTTTGCCGTTAAAAAAAAACAAAATCATATAAAATAAAATTGATTTGAGAATTTAGTTAAATAGGAAAATGTTTTTTACATAATTACATTACATTCTTCATAAAATTGACAATTTTCTCTCATTAAACTTTTAAAATTCAATGTAAAAAGACAATAATATTCTATATGCATGTAACATATATACCAAATTCAAATGAGTTGTTCGGCTAGCTTTCCAAGATCAAACATGCCACTAGAACACTTCACCATATTAACAACCTCTAGGAAAGCAGGCACACTACATGGCATCACTAACCGGCTCTTCTGGTTTTCATCATTATAAGCTTTTTCTAACAACATTTTAAAGAGAGGGTGAGAAAGGTAGTGTGTGGGAATCAGAAACCGTTGCCTCTCATCTCCGACATAAATTGCGAAAAACCCTATCGGGGTCGAAGGAGTGCACTCATCTTCGTCGTTTGCCCGTATCAAACGCTTGTATTTCCATAGTTCATGGTTTGACCATACGCCTTTGACCTTAATCTTTTTGGCTAGGTTCTTGATGAACCCAGTTTTCTTTCCCAACATTTCATAAAGGAGTAAGAAAGAATGGTCTATATGAGTATGGCTTATAAATTACAAGAATTTTGATCCTGTTATTTTGCTTTTGTTGTTGTTTTCATTCTTATCTTGTCTTATTGTGTTGTTTCTATCTGAGTATACCTACATCTTTTTCTAAGTAATAGAAAGTATATTATCTTTCTATATTCTTCTATATCCTCATTCTCAAGGGTACTATTGTCCTTTTACACACTTGTTACACTTGTTACGGTAGATTCTAATTTTTCCTTAATTTTGTGCTTATAAAAGTGAAGCACAACAATTCTGTCACAAACCCTAAAATATTAAGCCCATTTGATAGGATCACAAGTAGCAACAAGCACATAAATCCATAAAATATTAAGCCCATTTGATAGGATCAGCCCAAATACTTAAGACTTAACCCAGAGATAATGACATGATTATAAAAGATGAAGGTTTTACCATAGAATTAAGGGTAGTGAATGACTGAATGTTAACAAACTCACAGTCGAATATGCACGGATCACGAAGCCAAAGTTACTTCAATCGATGTTCGTTTGAGCCGGTTACTTACTATTCTTATTTTTTTTAAAGGTTTCTTAATCAACCTTCCCTACAAGATAATATTAACATGTTTGTATATGAAATATGATATGTTTTCAAATGTATAGATCATCTTTCTTTATAAAAAATGGATAAAATATTTTATTCCTGGTTACACAGATCGATTTTAAAAATGATGAAAGAGAGTAAACTATTTTATTCCTTGTTACACACAATTCAAAAATGATGAAAGAGAGAGTGACCACAACAAAGTCAACATGATCCACATGTAATCAAATTACAAATTTTTATATATCTTAGGTTGACCATAAAAGCATATCATCCATTAGGTAATCCTGAGAAGTATTCTGGAAGATGAGGTCATCTGTTAAGCCTATAGGTGAGAACATGTAATCACTTGATAAGAACATACCACCCTCTTCTAGTACCGAAGGCTCGATCTGTGTACTGGCGGCTGTATCCGACGCTTGTGGTGTAACTTCACTACGAACTATAGAATCCGAGACACCCAATGAAGATGGTGACGATTCACTAGTTGATGTTGATGAGGATGATGATAATACCGCCAATAAAATTTCAACTTCTTGTTGAGTTGTTGAATTGTGAGTTTTTAGCGGACATGGTTTACGGTTAGCATCATGGGGTTCAAGAGGTTCAAGGGTTAAAGTTTGTTCTTTCTTTAACACAGTTTGATTATTTCGCTTCTGATTTTTCAAATGCGTGTGCCAATAGTTCTTTATTTCATTGTCGCTTCTTCCTGGTAATAATGTTGCGATCTTTGACCATCTATAAATACAACAACAAGGCTTGATTTATGTTAGATAGTAAATTGTCGGTATTGATGCACCATCAAATCTCATCTCACACCACCCTCGTCAAACCAGATCCATATGGTCGTTTTCCGATTTCCCGGATGGCTGTTCAAAGAGTATGGGGTCTCATTCTAGACAAACCCTAATTTGGACAACCATCTGAACGAATTACCAAACGACCATGTAAACCTATGATCTGTCCTCCCTGCTTATCTCAAGCAAAAACAACAAAACCTCTATCCCAAAACTTTGAAATCAAAGATTTTAAAGGGATAAGAAATAGTTTGGACTTACTTATTGCCAAGCTTATAATGTAAGCCAATAATCACATCTTCTTCTTCTTTTGTAAAGTTGCCATGTTTCACGTTTGGCTGCAAATAATTCATCCACCTAAGCCTGCAACTTTTTCCACATCTTGACAAACCTATAATAACAGATCACCAAAGAACAATATGCAAACTCTTAGTGTGCAATTTAATAAGATTGAAACTATATTTAACAACTTAGAAAGAAAGTATATCAGACCTGCTAAAGTGGGAAGTTCTCGCCAGTTAGAGTGACCATGTTTCTTGATATAAGCTCTTAGCTTGCTGTCTTCTTCTTCACTCCAAGCACCTTTCTTGATTCCATTTTTGTCAAAACATGGTGCTCTCACCATCTTTCTCGATCTGCTAGGTGTTCTGCAAATATTTTCTGTGGTTAATGAGGGGCTAACGAAGACTTTTTAGGGTGTAGATCTAAATATATAGCCTTACATATGGGTGCAAATTACCAATAATGTCCAAAGATGTCAATTCAAAAGAAGACCATAAGAAAGTATTTTTTTATTATTTTTTTGGCTAAAAGTTGACAGAAAATAAAAACATAATAGTTAGGCTCCCTTTTGATCTATGATTAAACATTTAAACATGAGTGCTTATATTTCTATGCCACAAAATTTGATTTTATACTATGCATTAATTAGGTCAAGTCAATTGTTAAAGGTCATCCGGTAAAGTATCAATCAAATAACTCTTTAAAGGAAGGGTGGGGCCATTTCTCATATTCCAAAACTTGAATGGCGATTCGACGAATTATCAAACGATCGTTTAAAAGGTAAGTATACTTTTTTGACCTTAAATTAAACGATCATCCAATATGTTAACTAGCAGTTGTTTATAGGTGTTTGTGGTTTGAGAATTGGCTCTTCCTTAAATATGGGTTATTCATAATTTATGTTAAATTTATAAACTAAACTTATATATAATTTTTTTTGTTTTTGTTTTGTTGACAGTCAAACGAATAAAGCTCGACTACCCTGGGAATCTAATGGTAAAAGACACCTCCACCTACGAAACGCAAAGACAATGTTAGGATAGTTCAAGCCCACTAATTGAGCTAAATTCAGGAAAACTGACATTCGTGAACTATCAAGTGGTAAAACCTGGGGCCTTCAAAATCGAACGTGTGACCTTAAGGTCATTAGCCTCCCCATCATCATTAGTTACCACTCGAACAAACCCTCATAGTCGTAAACTTATATGTATTAATATTATTAGGATATCAATGAGACTATTTATTATTAGGTAAATTCTTTGATCAAATGTAATTAATTACTTCTAAAATTAAGGTTTCCTTTTTTGTTATACATTTGTCTTGAAACTAGGAGTCATCCGCACGCTGCGACGGGAATGTCCTTTAGTCAAAGTAGAATTCAGTGTAAGTATATGTTGGATGCTCGGTCTCCAAAGCGCATATTAAAATAATTAGCACGCAATGCAATGGTTAAGACCTTAAAAAAAACCTAATACGTATTGTTAAGGAAAAGCCCATAAGTCTATTATTTTTCATTAAGGTGCTGTAAATTTTGTTATTTTTTTGAAAATTATACACTTTATATTAACTAGATTTTTAATCGGCGTGTTGTCATGAGTATACAACACAGTTGCATTGTTATAACGCTATGTAAAAAAAACGAAAAAATTACTGTATAAGAACCCAAATGATTAAAAACTTCAGATTTTTGTAGGAGCTTAATTAGTACACTCTAACTCCAAAAATCACTCTCAATTATATGGTACACTCCCCAAAGTAGACGATCATCCCTTCATTTGGGCTTAAAATGTTAAAAAAATATATATGCATTTTATGAAAGTAAACAAGATTAAGACTTAAGTAATATATACGGGATGCATGGTGAACAGCAAAAATAAAACATACAAGAAATAAACATCATATAGTAAATTAATGAAGCTTAATAATAAAAACTACTAATAAAAAGTAAATAATAGCCTAATAACTAATAAAAACTTAAAGTATTTAATAGTATATATCCACTGTTCTTGATCACCATGGTGCTTCATATTATGAACAATGTGATTTATATAACTCGGAAAAGTAGTTTTTACATCATAAATTTCATAATTTTACTCACAAAACGAAAAGATGATAATCATATAAATTAGAGGATGTTAGACATTGAACCCAATAATGTTTTATGTTTATTTTCATATAAATAGTAGATCTTCAAATCCTACAAAATAGATAAATAAGAGGTTAATTTTAATGGTGTATTTACTGTTAAAAAAAAATAGAAGTATGCTATATTGATTGCAGGTGGCGTCTGATGTTTGGAACATGGTCTCTAGCTGGTGTAAAATCCTGCAGATCTTTTGCTTCTCGTTTGAGGACCTCCTAAAGGTTCTGGGCTACTCGGGGCTTAACGGTAAAAAGTCAGTTTTGGTTCTTGGAGTAATACATATTGCATGCTAGATCATTTGGCATGCGAGGAATGAGGCTATTTTCAGCAAGAAAAAAAGCTCGGTTCAAGCTCTGTTTTTTAGATCAAATCGACTAGATTTCTTTGTGTCTCAAATAGGGTAAAGGATAAATAGATCAGTTGGATCGAAAGGTGTAATTTTAATTTTCCTATGTAAACCTTGTTCTTGTTTGTGCCCACCTCTAATGCCTTCCTAGATGACGGGTCGTTTTTAATGAAATTACCGTTAATATTTTATTTTTTTATCTTTGATCATAATCTACTAATTAATAGGGTATCAAAACAAAGTGAACAAAACGTTACGTGCAACCAGACGTGTCTTTCCTGATGTCATCTATGATTTCTGCTAAAACGTCACATTTAAATATTTAATAGGTACAGTGAATTCTTGGTATCGTGTTTATTGGCAATTAATAAATAATCGATTTTTTTAAAACAAAATATATATTTTAACAGGTACGTCCATGTGTCAAAGTCAATTTTACTTGTCTTATTCAGATGACTTCACTGATAATATTTTAGTCTGTGTGAACTATTATTTTTGCGTTCATACAATTATTTTTTGTTTGAATTTAAACTACGAAAGATTACTTATTAGCTGACATTATACACATATATATTTCTTTATGTTGTTAAAAAATGGTTCATGTGATACACGCTTTTTATAAATATATACAACAGAAGACATGATCAAGCATTAATTATTGCACATGATTTGAATAATAATAAAAAAAACAGTATTAAGGCGTTACAGACTGCTATTAATGAGTATTAAATAAATAAAGATAATTATTAGTTGTAATATATACAAAGAAAAAATTAATAGTATCCATTTCCTTATAAACAAAAGAAACATATGACCCATTTTCAAGATGTTTTGGGTTTAAGTCCCACTTATAACAAAAGAATAAAAAAATGGGGTTACAAGTTGGGTCAGTGGGTTTTCTCACCAGTGATGAGTTTCTTCCTGATGGAGATTAAAGATAATCGGGTGGGTGGTGTAATGTTCCCGTTAGTAATCCAAATTTTCCATTCAAAAAAAAAAATTAAACAAAAGAAAAGTAGGGGAATTAAGGAGAAGAAAAAAAAGGAAGACGATTGAAAATTTTAATTTTATTTCATGTTTTAGAGTTTGAAAGATTATAAAAGAAAAGAAATATTTTATATGTTCCGAAGTTGAAAAGAAAAGAAAAGAACAAGACAACTTTACAAGTATATCCTTACTTTAAGATATATGATTTTATAATATATCAGGTTAAGGGCAAAATAGTAAGTATCAAACATTTTTAATTTGCTTCATTTCCTTTCATTTCATTTCCTTCCAATTTGAAATGAAAGATAAGAGAGAAAATATTAGAAAAATTTCCTTCCGATTCCTTTTCATCCATTAAAAAACTCGAAAACACAATTTTTTTTTACTTTCTTTTCAATTCCTTTCATTCAGTTTCTTTACCTCGTTAAATGAAATTCGAGCACATAGCGTTAAAGTTGTAATAATAGAGATTGTTTAAGATTTTACTCATGTAAAAATAATAAATATATATAGATTGACTTTAATTAAGGGGTGTCCGCACGATGTGACAGAGAACACAACATACTAACACACACCGTAAAACATTCCAATATTTAATTGGTGAAGTATCATATATATTTAAAGGTTTAATGAAAATTTATATTTGTATAAAATAAAAATGATTTTCAAAATTTAATTAAACAATGTTACATAATTACATCTTTGATTAATTCGCTATTGCTTATTCGGTTTTGTATTTAATAACATAATGAACAAAGACGATTTTGTCCGCGTAAATTGTTTTTTAAGATAAGCTTGTCGTCCTCATATATAATATAATATAATATAATATAATATAATATAATATAATATAATATAATATAATATAATATAATATAATATAATATAATATAATATAATATAATATAATATAATATAATATAATATAATATAATATAATATAATATAATATAATATAATATAATATAATATAATATAATATAATATAATATAATATAATATAATATAATATAATATAATATAATATAATATAATATAATATAATATAATATAATATAATATAATATAATATAATATAATATAATATAATATAATATAATATAATATAATATAATATAATATAATATAATATAATATAATATAATATAATATAATATAATATAATATAATATAATATAATATAATATAATATAAATATGCGGATTGCAACAACAACATCAAAAAGTCTATAGACATGGAAATAGTGGCTATGGTGATGAATAGTTGTTGCTATAGAGTTTGATTGCCATTATTATGACGAAGACAATTAGTCTCTTAAGTGTCTCACCATATATAGATTGCCCCTATAGCAAATAAAAGTTTGTTAAAGTTATCCCGAAGACATGTCAATTAGAAATAGTTTCTAAGTGGCGGGTTAGTTTTCACAGACCCACTGTAATTCTAATTTTCACATATCCCGATGATTGTTGTCAATTGGTAATTAGAGTTAGAGATGAACTGAAATAATGGAGGATTGTATTGAGCATTTTGTGTGACTTTATAAGGAACATGAACATACATTTCATAGGAAAAAGACTACGGAAATACAAGGAAACAAAGACCTAATCTTGGCTTAAACTGAAATGCACTGATTTGACCCTAAATTTGAAATTAAGGGAAATGATGCCTTGACTTTGACTGATGCATTGACTTTAACTAATTCCCTGAATAATTTTTTAATCTTTTAACACTTCCCTCTCAAGTTGAGTAGTGGGATCTTCGATGCTCAACTTGTCTAAACAGTCATTGAAGATTCTTCTGTTAACGACCTTTGTCAATATATATTTGAGCTGGTCTTTTGGTCTCACAAAAGGTAGTTCAGTAATCTTTCCTTCTAACTTTTCTTTATTAAAGTGTTTGTCTACTTCTACATGTTTTGTTTGTACGGGATTATCTGAGATCTGAATAGCAGCTTCGTTATCACTCATAATCCTACTGTTTTTTCTTTAGGCAAAGCCAATTTCTGTTAAGAGCTTTCATAACCATAGTACTCCTGCCACACCTCGTGTTATTCCTCTTAACTGTGCTTCGGCGCTTGAAAGTGTCACAACCTTCTATTTCTTACTTCTTCATGTTACGATATTTCATCTAACTAGTGAAGTATCTAGATGTTGACCTTCAATTCCCTTTATCTCCTGTCCATTTAATATCGGTATATTAAATGACCGGTTGTTCCTTTGAGATATTAAATGGTTCTTAAAACAACTTCCATGTGGGCAGCTTGTGGCT
Source organism: Deinandra increscens subsp. villosa (assembly GCA_039602395.1). Classification (NCBI taxonomy): domain Eukaryota; kingdom Viridiplantae; phylum Streptophyta; class Magnoliopsida; order Asterales; family Asteraceae; genus Deinandra; species Deinandra increscens. The sequence continues at coordinate 3,632,188 of JBCNJP010000017.1, forward strand.
GGTGCATGAACTGATTTACCACCCCAATGACATATTCTTTGTTTGTTAATGTAACACCCATGTTCAATTTGATGCCAAACGATAACCTTTACTTCATCAAAAATAGGTCCCAGAATTTTTTTACAAAAATATATGATTTATAAATCATAAAATGCCTCGAGTGTAACTAAGTTTATACAAAATACTATAACTGGTTTGATACCCATAACGGTTAAACATTGTTTACATATTTCATAGATTAAAAATGCGGAACTGTTTAGGGAATTATTCACATGATTCGGTTCTTGTAGTCTTGATGAGCGTCCTTCAAGCTTTCGCCTTGCCTGCACATACTCATTTTCAATTAGTGAGTTTCTAGTGCATAACAAGTATAGTCTACAATTGACAATGAAGAAAAACCACAAAAACCAGAATTTGTATCCTAGGCGTATCGCCTAGAGGAAATGGGTCTCATAATATTCATATGAATACCCACAACATACGAATTACAACTAAGAACATCATAAAATCAATATGGTCTCATAATATTCATATGAATACCCACAACATACGAATTGCAACTAAGCACATCATGGAATCAATATGGTCTCATAATATTCATATGAATACCCACAACATACGAATTACAACTAATAACATCATGGAATCAATATGGTCTCATAATATTCATATGAATACCCACATCATACGAATTACAACTAAGAACATCATGAAACCAATATAGTCTCATAATATTCATATGAATACCCACAATTAGCTATATGCTTTTATTGTGAGTCTAGTTTACACGTTACTCATTACACTTAAATTTTTGACCCAATTCAAATAATTTCATTCTATTCGACATTGGTTCACCAAATCACCTTATTGGATATCCAAATGACCCGTATTTCTTATTTGACCCGTTAAGACGGGTCCTTGCCTTTGGTTTACCCCAAATGCCTAGTTTGACCACATGTAAGTCTTGGAATCTATGGTTCTACCACCATTTATGATTCCTTTCCTCTTGTTACTTGGCATAGGTTCTATAAGCCCTTTTTCCGCCCCTTGTGGAGGTGTTGCATGAGATTTTTGCTTGAGGGCAAACAAAGTTTAAGTGTGGGGATATTTGATGCGTAGCATCATGTATATAAATAAATAAATAAAATTCCCTCATTTAAATATGTTTTTAATTGAAAAATATTGGATTTGTTGCTTGTTCGGGCTTACAATTTAAAATTCCTTAAATTTAGTGCTTAAATGTTTAATATATAACTTCTATTGTTATTTGGTGGGTTTTTAACTAAAAAATTGATAAATATATAAATTCCCCATTTTAATTAGTTTTTAATATTGTTTTTTTGGTGATTTATATGAATTTGGTGCTTAATGGTATTTATATATGAATTTTAGGTAATCGGTGCGTCCGCGATGATTTTAGAAGAATTCTGAAAAAAACGGGAGTTGATTCTGAGTTCGGGAACAAAAGCTGTGAAAGAAAAAAAAAATAAAAAAAAAATAATATAACAAGATCAGCAGGCCAGCCAGCACTTGTAGAGAAACCCAGCAGCCCAAGTCCCCATTCTCGGCCCACAACAGCAGGAGCCCAACAGATGTAGGCCACAGCCCAACAGCTTGGGCCCAGTCGCCCAGCTGCCCAGCGAGAAAAGAAAAGAAAAGAAATGCAGGGCAGGGGTTTCGAACCCCTGACCTCTTGGTTAGACAGCGTGTCCCCTAGCCACCAGACCAGCACCTGTTATTGGTTTTGTTCCAGCTTATCAGGTTTTTATATTCTTCTTCTGCGAGCCCAGTTTCAGCCCAGCTTCGACCTGATCGCGACCCAGCCCTATTTTTGCTCTATAAAAACGTTTAGGCCGCCGTTTTCAGTATTCTTTGACCTCTAAAAAACCCTAAAAACACCTAAGAAGATCTGGAATAATAGAGGAAGATTAAAGAGTCAAGATTGAAGCTTTTTGGAGCCAAATTAGAAGATTTTTGAATCTTTCGGTTTGAATATTCATCTAGTACTTGTTTCTCATCTTTTTAAATTCTTATTTCTTGATGATGAATGTTACCAAGATTAGATTTTTTATTGATGATGAACATGTATCTAGGCTGATCTCATATTGTTTCACCTAGATTTGATGATTTTAGACCCGTTTGACCTTCAAAGTTTAACTTTTTGACATGATCTTGTGAAATTGCTCTTTGATTCTGATTTGGATGCTTTGGATGATTTTGTATGCATGTTTAGCTTCTGTTTTTATCATGTTATGTGGGTTAATTAATATGGATTGTAGAACTACAACCATTTATTGATTAGCTTATCGTTAATCGGTTGACTTTATGGAGTTTTATTGATTAATACATGATCCGGAGACCTCCTACATGATAATATGATATGGATTTGGGGCTGAATTTGTGTGCATCTATATGAGATTGAGTTGACCAATTCATTTCATGTACTAGGAAATAGCTACGCATTGTTTAGTGAGTTTTGGTGCTTATGACCATAAGATTCGAGCTCGCTTATTCGTGTTTAGAGTTTTCTAGGTCCTAGGCTATTCATTTCAGAATCATTGCATGCGTTAGGGGCCATTTAGAAAGACTTTTCTTGTAGTTTCCTTTTACGTGTGCGTTTTGTCCGCTTTGACCGAAGCGATTAGACCATTGGGCAATTTTGCATAGTTTTTCTATCCGAGCTTCAATTAGGATTACCTTAGTGATTAGGATGTGTCTATAGTCCTATTTCATTTTGGTTTTCATTGTTAGTGGATAGTGATCGTGTTGACTAGTCAAACTAGGGGTCTTATTGGGTTTAGATGATTCTTATCTAGGTGATACTTTTCTCTGATTGATTTTTCTGTAGTTTGCTTTCGTTATCTTCTTGTTCTCTGTCTGCTTAGTTAATTACTTTAGTTTTCATAATTATTTCTCAAAATCATTTTCATCGGTTAAATATTAGCAAAGATCCAGTATCGGGAGTCTACATACGCGTCCACGGATTGATATCCGGTTCTTACCAATACTATACTACATACGACGGGTTCACTGCCCTGGTGTGTAGTTTGGTTACTTGGTGATTACCATTTAAAGCTTGACCACGTTTTTATATATTCAAATTTTACGCATCAAGTTTTTGGCGCCGTTGCCGGGGACGCGTCAGATTCCGAGAAATATCCGAGCTAGTAGTTTAACCACTTGTTTGCTTTATCTATTTACTTGTTTTCTTTGCGTATTTTAGCTGTTAGTTAGTTTTTATTATTCTGTGTTTCCTTTTCGTGTTAGTTAGACTTTTAGGTTAGTTTCTTTCCATTTTCTATTTCTGTTTCATCGTTTCTATCGCAATTTTGTCTGTTTATGCGCATACGTCGCCGACAGAGCCGATTTTCACCGTTATGTGAGCCAGAAATAGTTTTCCATCATCTTCGGCACGTGGAGGGCGCATTACCAGTGCCGATGGCCGCACCTGCAGATCAGAGGCGCACGCTTGCAGACTACGCCCGTCCCAACATCGACAGGACGTTGCCGAGTGTTATTCGTCCGCCGGTGGACGTGAATAACTTCCAGATTCAGCCTCAGGTCATCACTCTGATTATGGACTATGTTCAGTTTGACGGGTTACCTAATGATGACCCGATGACCCACATCGCGAACTTCCTTGAAATTTGCGACACTTTCAAACTTAAGGGGGTCCCTGTAGAGGCAATCCAGTTGCGATTATTCTCATTTTCTCTTCGCGGCGCAGCGAAGGCATGGCTTCAGTCTCTCCCGCCTGGTTCTATCACGTCATGGGCTACTTTGACACAGAAATTCATCTCAAAGTATTTCCCTCCATCGAAGGTTGCGATGTTTAGAAACAAAATATATTCATTCCTTCAGGACGACACAGAGAGTTTATACGAGACGTGGGAGCGATTTAGAGAGTTGTTGAGAAAATGTCCATCACATGGGATTGAGCTACACCAGCAGCTGCAGATTTTCTACAGCGGTTTACATCCACTCACACGACATACGGTCGACACGTCAGCTGGTGGGACATTAAGCAGTAAAACGCCCGAGGAGGCGTACGAGTTACTTGAGGAGCTTGCTTTAAATGATTATCAGTGGTCGAGCATGCCGAGTAAGCCGACCCAACAGAAAGGAGTACTCCAGGTTGACCCTATTACAACTTTATCCATGCAGGTCGAGGCGTTATCGAAGAAAATAGCCAAAATGCAGGTGATGGAGCAGCAAGTGAAGTATTGCGAGCTATGCTCAGGACCCCACGACATTGCACGTTGTCCTATTAGGGGTAGCACCGATTTCCACGAGCAGTCTGATTTCATGTTCGACCAGGCCCACCCACCACCCAGCAATGCGTATAATTACAATACGGGGTCGAGGCCTAACAGTTCTAATCCCGCAGGATTTCAGCAGATGCCACCACCGAGGCAGCAGGGTTACTATAACCCCGAGGTTAGTAGACAGATCCCGATCGAGGATACGGGCATGAAGAATTTGACTGACATGATGTCGCAGCTGATACAACAAAATCAAAAATCAACTCTTGACGTGCAGAAAGTGGCTCAACAGAATGATATACGCTTTGTGAAAAATGAGCAGGATATTTCTGTAGTTGCTAAAGAGATAGGAAACCTGAGAGCCCATATGCAAAATATGGAGAGGAACATAGGTCAACTTTCCAAATCGAATTCTGAGAGAAAACCGGGAGGATTGCCAGCAAACACAGAGACATATCCTAAGCAATACGTGAATGCAATCTTTTACCTGAATGACAACACCACTCCAGATCCAGAACCGGCAGTCAGTGTTGAGCCAGTTGATGAGGAGAGTGATGATGAGATAGACGAGGAGATTGAGGTAGAGGTTCCTGGGCAGGTGCAATCTAGGCTAAGCCCAGCAAGTATAGCACGACCCGAGGAACCAGTAGTGGAGAAATATGTTCCCCATCTTCATATTCCATATCCAGAGAGACTTAGGGATCAGCTTAGGGAAGAGCAGCAGGGGAAACATCACCAGGCCGTCGTTCATCATATTAGAATTAAAGATCACCCACCCGACCCACCTTCAGTTATTACAAAGTCGACTATATCATTGCAGGCCCCACCAAAGAAGAAGTGTGGGGATGAAGCGAGCGTTAGATTGAAGAAAAAGCCGCCTGATAAGACATTGAAGGCTTCAGGGAGTGATAGGTCGTGGGTGGTTGATGTGTACGCCATGTACTTGCGAGATCGACATATGGGAGTTGAGCCCCTATTTGAGGAGTGGCGTATGCACGAGTCTGATGAGAGCATTTTTGGCAGTGAGGGAGGTCACATCCATGACCCCGGTTGACTTGATCGCGGGGCCGAGTCTGGCTGACGACTCGTTAATAAATTCAGCGCTTCCGGGAGGCAACCCGACTACTTGTTTACATTATTTTGCTTGTTTCATGCTTTGTTTGAACTTTTAGTAGTTTAATTTCCATTTAGTTAGTTTTCTTAAATTAGTTATATTTTATTTCTCCTTGTTCTGTTTTATCTTTTTGTTTCAAGTGTTGCAGGTTATTCGAAGCATGCCACTGTTAGAATTGCATGGACTTATCATTTTGGTATTGCTTGGCGTGGTTGTAGGTAACTAACAGTTTGTGAACCGTCGGGTACTCAATCTCCATTCCCACGGTTCGCAAAGTGTGTTTTCATGAATTTATTCAGGTTTGGATGATACGGTACCGTCACTGCATAAATGACAATTAATGGTCCGTATCCGGAATTTTCTTGGGCTTGTTGACTTTTGGTCAAAGTGGACCGTTCACTTCATAAATGACAAACAAACGGTCTATTTTGATCAATTGTTACTTTTCTTTTTGGGTTGGTTTTTGATGTTGGTTGGTGCTGCTGAGCAATTGGTTGCAAATTGGCATAACAGGTCCTCCGATGCACACATTGCGAAACGTGTGGTACTCAATCTCCATTCCGGGCGGTTTGCATGTTTGTGTTGTAGGGTCTGTTGGTTTTTGGTTAAATGTCGGCCGTTCATTTCATAATTGACAACAAACGGCCTGCATTCGATCAATTGTCCAAGAATTTAAAATTTTCAAACTTTTCCAAAATTGCCAGATTTTGCAACCCGATCCGCTTATGACTTTCACTTGAGTTGTGTTTTCTTTTTAGATTCATCATCGGACCACCAGATGTCTTGATTCGTCGAGAGCTGTTTCATGATCTTTGAGGATTTTGGATATATTGGAGGCAGTTCTGGCACACGACAGTGATAGGGGAGTATTTCAGTTCCATTTCCCCTTTATTTTGTTATGTTTATTGTACATTGGGGACAATGTACGAATTAAGTGTGGGGATGGGGGTAAATTGAACTGAAATTGCTTAAATTCGTGAAAATTTTTCAAGTTTTCTTATCATATCCCCCTGTTTTGAGTTGAAATTAAGAATTTTGCCATCTTTTTGCACATGGAAGTGGGCCCGTTGATGTAATTCGTGACGTTTTGCTCGCCTGTGTATATGATGCTTGTCTCTAGTCAAAACCTTTTCTTCGAGTATCTTGAAAAAGTATTTCCAAGCAAGTGTTTTTCAAATAAAATCAATAAATGGAATGCTTTACTTAGTGAAACTATCGGATGGGGGATTGATAGCTTGCATCATATCGGTAGCCTTTATCCATCCGTTTCCGTGAGTTATTTGAGCCTAAATTGCATTATTTATAACATGATTGTTCTCACTTTCGTTTGGTTGAGTGTTATGCCATCATGCGCTTTCATTTTAGAACTTGTATTGTTTATACGCGTCGAGATCATGAACTAAAATTGAGCATAGAAATGATAGAGGCATTAGGATTACCTTTTTGATTTAGCCTTTTTCTTTGATCTTATCATTTTTCCTACCCTAAAACATTATCCCTTAGAAAAACCGTTGAGCCTTTTTCCTTCTCGTTTGATTTTCTCACTTTTTGACCCATTTAGCCTTTTGTTTAGCCATTATTTTTGTTCTTAGACCCTTGTGTGAAGAATCCGGATTAGTTTTGGACTTTGTGTGTATATATATATATATATTGGTTAGTTTCATCAAGTCATATTTAGTTAAAAAAATAGTGATTAAATGTGATTCTCCTAGTACTCAATCTCCATTCTAGGAATTCATATGAGATTGCAAAAAATAAAAAATAAAAAAAATAATAATAACAAAAAAATAAAAAAAAATTATAAAAAATTTTTTTAAAATTCTAGCTCATTATGGGAGGTCATAGACCTAAGAAAAAAAAATAGAGTGTTGTTTAGCTTTTGTGCTCGGGTCAAAATTACCCGATTCTAGTTTAGTTTTGTTTTATTTGTAAAAAAAAAAATTCATAATTTAGTTCTTTTGTTCCTAGTCCGGATTTCTAAGCATTTCGCCACTTTCACATTCCCATTCCATACCCTAAACCCTAGCCTAACATTACAACCCTTAATAAGTCCTCTTGATTTATGTTCGATTTTATGTTGTATGGTGGAGATGCGATTTCGATACAAGCTTATGACAATGAAGTGCATGTTTGGCCTTGAGTGATCCACTTAAATCGATGATCTTTTTAATCATCTATGCACTAAATTTCACCGAGTTGAGTGATCATTGTGAGGGGTATGTTGCATTGTTTGATTGAACCCTGATGTGTGTGAGCTAGTAGGCATTTCCATGTTTTTAAAATAAATGTCATAATTGTTTGTTGGATTATAAATCTTTTGAAAAGTGTAAATCTTGAGAATTGGCAATGCATGTGGGCTTGAGTAGTTGCATTGGGTTGGGTATGATGTCACGTTTTCGATTGGCTTGTGGAGGTGTTGCATGAGATTTTTGCTTGAGGGCAAACAAAGTTTAAGTGTGGGGATATTTGATGCGTAGCATCATGTATATAAATAAATAAATAAAATTCCCTCATTTAAATATGTTTTTAATTGAAAAATATTGGATTTGTTGCTTGTTCGGGCTTACAATTTAAAATTCCTTAAATTTAGTGCTTAAATGTTTAATATATAACTTCTATTGTTATTTGGTGGGTTTTTAACTAAAAAATTGATAAATATATAAATTCCCCATTTTAATTAGTTTTTAATATTGTTTTTTTGGTGATTTATATGAATTTGGTGCTTAATGGTATTTATATATGAATTTTAGGTAATCGGTGCGTCCGCGATGATTTTAGAAGAATTCTGAAAAAAACGGGAGTTGATTCTGAGTTCGGGAACAAAAGCTGTGAAAGAAAAAAAAAATAATAATAATAATATAACAAGATCAGCAGGCCAGCCAGCACTTGTAGAGAAACCCAGCAGCCCAAGTCCCCATTCTCGGCCCACAACAGCAGGAGCCCAACAGATGTAGGCCACAGCCCAACAGCTTGGGCCCAGTCGCCCAGCTGCCCAGCGAGAAAAGAAAAGAAAAGAAATGCAGGGCAGGGGTTTCGAACCCCTGACCTCTTGGTTAGACAGCGTGTCCCCTAGCCACCAGACCAGCACCTGTTATTGGTTTTGTTCCAGCTTATCAGGTTTTTATATTCTTCTTCTGCGAGCCCAGTTTCAGCCCAGCTTCGACCTGATCGCGACCCAGCCCTATTTTTGCTCTATAAAAACGTTTAGGCCGCCGTTTTCAGTATTCTTTGACCTCTAAAAAACCCTAAAAACACCTAAGAAGATCTGGAATAATAGAGGAAGATTAAAGAGTCAAGATTGAAGCTTTTTGGAGCCAAATTAGAAGATTTTTGAAGCTTTCGGTTTGAATATTCATCTAGTACTTGTTTCTCATCTTTTTAAATTCTTATTTCTTGATGATGAATGTTACCAAGATTAGATTTTTATTGATGATGAACATGTATCTAGGCTGATCTCATATTGTTTCACCTAGATTTGATGATTTTAGACCCGTTTGACCTTCAAAGTTTAACTTTTTGACATGATCTTGTGAAATTGCTCTTTGATTCTGATTTGGATGCTTTGGATGATTTTGTATGCATGTTTAGCTTCTGTTTTTATCATGTTATGTGGGTTAATTAATATGGATTGTAGAACTACAACCATTTATTGATTAGCTTATTGTTAATCGGTTGACTTTATGGAGTTTTATTGATTAATACATGATCCGGAGACCTCCTACATGATAATATGATATGGATTTGGGGCTGAATTTGTGTGCATCTATATGAGATTGAGTTGACCAATTCATTTCATGTACTAGGAAATAGCTACGCATTGTTTAGTGAGTTTTGGTGCTTATGACCATAAGATTCGAGCTCGCTTATTCGTGTTTAGAGTTTTCTAGGTCCTAGGCTATTCATTTCAGAATCATTGCATGCGTTAGGGGCCATTTAGAAAGACTTTTCTTGTAGTTTCCTTTTACGTGTGCGTTTTGTCCGCTTTGACCGAAGCGATTAGACCATTGGGCAATTTTGCATAGTTTTTCTATCCGAGCTTCAATTAGGATTACCTTAGTGATTAGGATGTGTCTATAGTCCTATTTCATTTTGGTTTTCATCGTTAGTGGATAGTGATCGTGTTGAATAGTCAAACTAGGGGTCTTATTGGGTTTAGATGATTCTTATCTAGGTGATACTTTTCTCTGATGGATTTTTCTGTAGTTTGCTTTCATTATCTTCTTGTTCTCTGTCTGCTTAGTTAATTACTTTAGTTTTCATAATTATTTCTCAAAATCATTTTCATCGGTTAAATATTAGCAAAGATCCAGTATCGGGAGTCTACATACGCGTCCACGGATTGATATCCGGTTCTTACCAATACTATACTGCATACGACGGGTTCACTGCCCTGGTGTGTAGTTTGGTTACTTGGTGATTACCATTTTAAGCTTGACCACGTTTTTATATATTCAAATCCGACACATCATTATGCAAGGATTCCATCAATGGAACCTAATTCATGACTAACCTAAGTAGTCATTCACCATGGATGTTTAAGTGTAAGCAATTGGTGACTACTTCACCAATGTTTACCCAACTAGCAAAATATGCTACAATTAAGGTTCCTAGCATCATAGAGTTCACCAAACAAAAACAAATTTGCAGATTTGAGGTCCAATTTCGTGACCTACACAAGCTAGGTTCATAGGATTTTACTTACTTGACACACTAAGGATGATGAGGGGTGATTAACTACTCCAAAACCAAGGTTGCATGCCAAAATCACAACCTAGACCTCTTGGATTGCAGAAATTTGAGAAGAGTAATGTGGAGGGGGAGGAGCTCGATCTCCAGGTCGTATATGCGACCTCCCCTCCTTCTTTTCCCTTTTTTGTTTATTCTACTATCACTAAATGACAGTTCTGCCCCTTTAAGTTTGGTTCTTGTTTTATTTACAACTAAAACACAAAAGTTACCCATTTAACCCCATAGTTACCCCAATTTAAATTATTTTAACATAAGAGGGTTATTTTTAGCTAGGTAACTGAATTTGACTAGACGTTGACGGGAATTCTAACTATTAAAAGTTTTTTTTTGGGATGTTACAGTTAACTATTCGTTGATATCTTTCTCGGTCTGTTAATTCTGCACCTTCAACCATGTGAATTCTTCACCACCATGGGAATATCAGTAGGTTTGCATTTAACAATTCTGGTTTCTGCCAATAGATCGAGGATGTACTTTTTTGACATAAAAATACGTCTCGTTTGGACCTGAGGACCTCTATTCCAAGGAAGTACTTAAGTCTTTCTAAGTCTTTCATCTCAAATTCTAGGAATAGGTTATTCCTTTGGTTTAACATTTTCTCTTCATCATCCCCTATTATAATCTTATCGTCAGCATAAAGGATTAGGCACGTCACTCGATCACCTCTATGTTTGAGGAAAAATGTAAGATCGAAGTTGCTCTGTTTGAACCCATACTTCTTCATAGCCATGATAAATCTGCCAAACCATGCTCGTAGAGATTGTTTGAGCCCATAAAGGGATCTTTTTAATCAACAAACTTCTCCCGCCTTAAAGTTTTCTTTAAACCCTAGTGAAGCTTCCATATATACTTATTCATGTGATTCACCATGCAGAATGACATTTTCTACATCAAACTGTTAAAGATGTCATCCTTCGTTGGTTGCAATGGAGAAGAGGACCCTAATTGTGTCGTTCTTGGTAAATGGAGAAAATGTTTTTAAGTAGTCAATCTCATATGTTTGAGTGTACCCTTTAGCAACCAGTTGGGACTTATAGCTTCCGATGGCCTCACTTAGTTGTTGTTTAATAGAGAACAACCACCAGCATCCCGCTGGTTTTTTTCCTGTCAGGAATTGGCATTTTTCCACGTTTTATCTTTAAGATGGCCTCCGTTTCACTTTTCATAGCATCTTCTCAGTTATTCAATTTTAAGCTTGCTCCATAGTGTTTGAAATTTCTTCCATGTATAGCGAGGATTGAGAGTGACTTATCTCAGATATAAGGTTGGGAACATATGCTCTTTCCACCGCTGATCTATTCAAGCTTCATAGTCACCCACCTGTCAACAAAACCAGGAAAAACATCTATCTATGTAGATTCTCTAGTGGTTTGCTGGTGCTTATGGCAATCCGAGAACAAACGGTTATACTACAATAAACGGCTTTCTGTACAACCTTTGCCGTAGACATTAAATCGTGGTCACAGATTTTGTTAAAACATAGGTCACCGGCATCCTAGAATTGTGTTCAGGCAACAATAATCCAAGCTAAGGAAGATTCGAATATCTGATCTTATTTATGTTAAACAAGCTATTGGTTTTGCTATATTATCTTAGTGTTTCTCTCATATTTTCTTGATGTAACACATATATTGCTACTTACTACACGTTGTATTTGTGTTTAATAAAAAGTTTTTCCTTGCCGTTTATAAAAATACATATACTTGTATTCACTTATATTTATGAGCTAGTAAATACATTTTCTCATTCCTCTTCTTCATTCACGATATGGTATCAGAACCAAGGTTAGTCTAGCTCTAACAAAACACATTATAAATGCCACAATGTAAAAGAACAATATCTCACAAATAGAAAAGGAACAAATCCATTGATATCAACCATTTTTTTAAAGAAAGTATAGACAAACAACTAAATTTACATTCACATCCCCAAAATCTTGTATAAATCTTTAATGATATAAAATTAAAATGATAAGTTTTTTTTAATTTTTTTTTACTTTTACAAATTCTATATGGGCAAACTAAAACCCCACAGCCAAATAAAAAATTTAATCCAACATAGCAAAAATTATCATTGCCATTTAGGTTCTGCATTCATCAAATCAACCATAAAAGCCTATGAGTTTATATAGATGGTAGAGATTAATACAAAGATCATAGCTAACAAGCAACATCAAATAAACAAATAAATCGTTCAAAGCAATTACCATTAGAATTAATTTAGGCTGAGATCTAACTCAAAATTGGTTCATCACATTCTTAAAGGCTCAAACTAGGAGCAAGTTCATCACAACCGACTAAGTCTCACGTAAACAATATTCATCATCAGACTAAATAATGCTTCCAAGATAGAGTAAATAGGTCATAACTGTTGAGGGTAAACCTTAAAATTTAAGGTGTAGTTTTGAGTGGTTGTGAGTAGAGGAGAGAAATATTTAAGGACAAATCCGTGGAATCCCTATATTTGAGAAAAAATCTGATGAATCTTTAAAATTTAAGGTTTGAAAAGAGAGAAAAAGTATAAAAAATATTATTTAATTGTGATTGTGAGTATTATTTAATTGTGATTGTGAGTGAAAGAGAAAGAAAAAATAATGATAAATATATAAATTATAGAGATAAGGATAGAAAATTAAATGCGCTATAAATGCACTTCTACAAAATTATAAGTACTATTATGCAGGCCCGTGCGATGCACGGCCGGGGGGGAACTTTGGCCGACGCTAACATTATCATTATGTTTATGTACGTGAAGTTGTTTTTTCATAATGCGTTTAAAAGAAATCAACCTACCATTGCTAATTGGCGTATGTAATATAAAGTGTATAAAAGAGTCATCAAATTAGGTGTTAGGCGCCATAATTGGAGACAACAAACAATTATAAAGTAAGATAGATAGATTCATTTAATATTAGTAGTTTCAAAGCTTGATGGTGTCCTAAGCACCAAATAAAATGAAACTACAAATAACGGTTACTCATCCGGGGTGAAACCGGTGTCCATCCGGTTGTCAATATCACGTGCTGCTGCCTCGGCATTCCTGCGCATGCTCCGTAGACTACGTAACAGTGTCTGTTTCGTACGAAGCGCATCATCCAGCATTAAGGCAGCATCACAACGGAAGGGAGAGGGATCAAGGCTAAGCACCTGGTCCAGTGCTTGTCTGTTTTCTGCCAGCAGCCTTTCTAACACCATTATCATGATTGACAGTTCAGCGTTTATCTCATTGTGGCTGGAGATAAAGAAGTTACGGACATAGTCTTCCATTTCCTAATTATAAACAACATGTGTAAAATAATAAAATAGTATTACAAAGTATAGGTAGTGTTTTATCCTAAGATGAAATTTGAGTACCACCTGATCCATACAATCATTAACAACACATTGTGCATTCAAACCAGATGTAACAAAACACAAATATTAGTTAACGGACAGTAATTACAAAATCAGGTAAGATCAACCGTTTGCAAATTATAACTTTATGTATGGGAGGAAGAATAGAAAATCAGAAAACGTATGTAAGTGTTTATGCTTACAGTTGCGTACGTAGATTAATTGGTGTAGTGGTCATTTAAGTTTTAGAAATTTCTTATAGCTATATGCAGCAGAAGAACAATGCAATGTAAGGGACAATGAGTATATGACATGCTTGTGCGCACAACAGTCCTTGGCAAAAGGTATAAGAGTTTAAGTAAAAGAAGTCTCTAACAGTTGTTTGGCATTAACAATAGACCTATATTCATTGTATTTGCTAAAGACAACGCACACCATGCATATATAATTACAAAAAAAAAATTGTAGTTCAACGGTGTGGAAGTAGCATAGAAATAGTTTAAGTTTGTTAGAGTAGACCAGTTTCATGAAAGCAAACCAACAAATAGTAACAAAAATCAAATAGGGCAATTTCATCCGCTTGGGCACGTTCCTCGTGAAGTTTGTGCACAATGCCTAACCAGTAAAAAATCAATGTTTCAAGGATGGTTAAGTCATTGTCCCAAAAAAAAAGTTTACAATGACCATTCCAAACTCATTCAAACTATTAGAAATACTAAACATCCAATATCTTGTCCAATTGCAAATAGCCCTCTTCTAACATGTAGTGAAACATGAAACGATCACCAGGCTGCATGTCATGTTCATCAAGGAAAGCGATCCAATTCCTAACATCATACGTAAATATCAAATTTATCAAGATCATTAATATATTAAATGATAAACACTATTATGTACAATTGTATAATGCTTAAATGTACCTAACATAAGATTATTGTTATTCTAAAGAATTCTAAAATTAACAAAAATAAAAAAAACAATATAGTCGCAATGATTGTAAAAGAACAACTTCAGTTATGGCATGACTCATATATTCATTGTGTTAACAGATCCTATAATAGATGAACTTTAATTATGTGCATGACTTGTGAGTGATAAAATCGTTCTTGTTTGACAAAAGGTGCCTTTTATTAACCAATTTGAATATACTTGACAAAGGATGACTTTAACATGATCATCCCAAAGGCCATCTATTATTAATGATCAACCCATCATTATTTATAATCAGCTCAAAGGCCATCTAAACAGTTCATACCATGAGCCCAGAATTAGAGTAGTTAGTAACAAATTTAGGGATGTTTGAAGCAGATCTGCACAACACAATTATTAGAATCCAACAGAAGCAAACATGATTGTTCATATCATTTGTTTTAAAAGTTGAAGGATTTAATTATGCAAGTGTAAGGACTATATGTTGATCCAGCAAAATCCCATAAGATTTGTTAGACAATGTACTGTTTTTTAATGCTTAAATATATTTAAACTTTTATTTACTATGGAAAAAATTAACTTCTATATACATTTTTCAGCACACTGATTATATGAAAAAATTATGATTTTTTTGGACAAAGGGTATGTTCCAACCCAATTGACAACCTCAAAAGTTAACAGCCGAAACCCATTTTGACCCATCCAAAACATCCATGTAGTTGAGTTTGACACCTATTATAACAACCTTTTAGTTGAATAAAAAAAATACCACTAAATAATATATGATTAACTACATTAAAAAAATAGTATTCTACTAACAAAAAAAAAACACCACTATTAGAACACCATCATTAGGCATTTTCAATGCACAAATCCATCGATTACATATTACTACATTTCATGTATATTTGAAGCAACCAACAACAATGTAGAAAATGCAAATTGGACCAAAATTACAGCAACGGAGGCATTGAAGTAATCCGAAATGACACCAATATCATTTACCATCTTGATATGTAAAAGAGAACTTATAACATGGACTAAAAATGAACCACATAATATATGAAAAGAAAAATGCACATACAACAATTGATGGAGATCAAACAATATAGTAAATATAAGGAGAAATTTACTATAGTAACCATAGATAAGAACACATATACATATAAGAGCACAACTAATGTGTTCTCTAAAGGCAACCCTTCCATATAAAAAAAGGACACCACAATTAGAAACGAATAAACATAGTACTGGAAATCAGATAGGCCAAATCGCAGGCTATTACCAAAAATGACAACAGATAGCTACAACATAAAACATAGAACAATGAAAGTAGACCATAGAACAAACATCACCATATAGACTAATAAATAATACTTACCAAAATCCACATTATTGCTCCCGCAATTGATTAAGAGGGGCCTGAAGTCTTTTAATGAAAATATGACAGTTTTCTTCAAAAAAGAAAACTTTTTGATTCATTTAACTTTTTGACCCATATGACCCGTTATTAATAAAAAACAACCAAGTGTTATGCATAACAAACAATAATTAAGTAACCCATATTCATTAAGTATTAGAAGTTTTAAGTTTTTGGTTTGCCAAGCAGGAAGTTAATAGAAGAAGACTACAACAAAGGATCACATATTGGGTGGGAAGTTGGACTCCATTTTGTTGTCAATGTCACGCGCTGCTGCCTCAACATCTCTGCGTAGAGACTGAATACTCCGCAGCTGCGCTTGTTTCGTACGAAGCGCATCAGTTAGCATGGATGCAGTAGCATAACGGAAGGGGGAGGCATCCAACCGAAGCACAACGTCCAAAACTTGCCAGTTCTCTGCTATCCGTCGTTCAACCACCCGTATCACGGCAGATAGTTCACTGATGATGTCATTGTGGCTTGCGACGAAAAAGTTTTCCACGTACTCCTCCATTACCTAAGCACCTAAAGTAATTAGCGAACATGTTTATATTAGAATGCACAAATCACTTTAAACACGTGAACACCGCAACACAAAGTAAGGTAACATGTTCTAAAGAAAGAATGTTATGCTGGTTCAGGGGGGTGAAAAGGGAAACAAATGTAAAAAAACGCAATACAAAAACAATGTCATGATAAGAATCATTTGTTAATATCAATTGATATATGAAAAATACTAAAGTCATGGAAACAAATTGGAGATGTAAACACAAAGATCATATGAATAAAATTTACCTTAACATATTAAGCAAGAGACAATATGTTTTACAAAACATATTCGTACTTTTTTCTTTCTAAATCAGTGATTTGTGACTGTAAGACATAGTAATATCTTTCATTTATAAAAACTTATAAATGGACAGACTGTTTCTAATACCGAATGTATTTATGTCATTAGAACATCGTGATGATACATACATAATGTGATGTCAAAGATCATTTGTAATTATCAGTGGACATATAAAAACATACTTAGTATAGGCATAGAATGAAACTGGAGATGTAAACACAAATAACATACCAAGTTAAATTACGGTAACAGGTGAAGAAAATATTAGTAGTTTTCCAAACGAAGTGTCTGTAGTGCTATATAGAAATTTCTGGGACTAAACAGAATATTATCACTGTGGGCACAATTTTATTATTTCTTACCTTATTTTGTTCGAATGGCTCGTTTCGCTTCCTGTTGAACCGTCTGTGTGCAGAAAGATGTGCCTGCAAGGATGAAAACCATATTGTTATTTTGTTCGTAACCAGTTAGTGCAGAAAGGCGATGAAGAAATAATGTATGTCTTATGTTTTTCCGGTGAGAGGAATGTTGTGGATGCCGGACGGTTGTGTAGAGGGGAGTTATAGGCGGAGACCGTAGTCATTTGAGTTTCCCTCCAACCCTTAGTTTGCCCGCAACGTTTTTTGACGAATCGGATCAAAACCCAATGTGTGTATTGGGTTAAGAACAGTGGTAAAATTTATAGGGCATGGGCCTGGCCTTTTTGAAGATCTTGAGTGGGCCAATTCGAGACTCAGTTTTAGAACATCCGTTAAAAAACAATCGAACTCATATGGCCACTGTAATAGGAAGTCTCCGTATTGTACTTTAGAATAACGATTGATATTCAAATTATATTATGATATTGTAATATAAAGGGTATTCTAAATGAGTTATATTAGAATTACGTAGTAGACTCAAATTGCACTGAAAGACCGTTGTGGTTGTTATACAATGCTAATTCTAAATAGTTCTTCATTGTGCTAGAATATGCAATTTGCTTAGATGCATGGTTATGGAACAGAATCCATTTCCAAAAGTAGCCCTTATTACTGGAAGATCTTGAGCGGGCCAATTCGAGACTCGGTTTTAGAACACTCGTTAAAAATCAATCCAACCCATTATTTAATAAGTTAACACAATCTGTAGCAGACATATGACCACTGTAATAGCAAGTCTTCGTATGGTACTTTAGAAAAACAATTGATGTTCAAATCATATTATGATATTGTGTATTATATTTGTAAGATAAGATGATAAAATAAGAACTTAGAAAACAAATTAACAGTAACAGTGTTGTAATGTTTAATTTTTTATGATTAGTAGTCATAAGTCACTAATGTTTTTTTGTGTAAGTGATTGATATTTATTGATTAGTTTTCATTTGTATTACTCTGGTTAAGATTAATCAACAAATTAGGGAAATTAGTATGGATTATTATTATGATTGTTCTTATTGTTAGTATTATTATTGTTTGATGTCTGTTAAATATAACCCATCGGTACCATGTAAACCTGTTTGGATACATGGCCATGGATAAACATTAGGCTACCTTTTTGCAATGAGTTAACAAACTGAGATATAAAGGGTATTCTAAATGAGTTATATTAGAATTACGTAGTAGACTCAAATAGCACCAAAAGACCGTGGTGGTTGTTATACAATGCTAATTCTAAATAGTTCTTCATTGTGCTAAAATATGCAATTTGTTTAATAGGGGCAGAAAGTTAAATTCGTTAATATATTTTTTCCTGGATAAGCAAAGGATGACACTGTGCCGAACTAATTAGTTAGCATAATACGACCTATTTTTTCCTTCCATGATAACGGAAGCTGGGTTTGAACGGGTAGAACTGTGCAAGATGAGTCGGCAGGTGTTTTGAATTTTCCCATGTCTAAATGTGATCAACAACTGCTTGGACATTGGGAGGTGTATATTACACACACATCCGGGTTACTGGTGTCTTATTTGTTTCATGACATATAATATGTGAGAATTATCATGGGTAAATGTAAAACTTACCAGTTTAATAGATCTATACATATATGTTTTATGTTTTATATAACTCAAATTGATTTCAGATTACAATTCTAAAATTATCTAATTGAGCCGGCGAGATGAAGGTTGTCTCCTGGTTTTCCGACGGTTGTGGACAGAGAAGATATGTAGGTAGATTTAAATGATAGCGTGTTAAATCATTTGTCTTTTCAGTATCGTTTCAACCGTCATTTTATGTCCTTATTTTTGGTAAGCAACTGGGTTAAAGCCCATTTCGTAGTTGGGCTTGAGGTTTGATAAAAATAGAAATGTGTTTGGGCTGGCCTACACCGTATAATTAGTGTTTTATGATCACGTAGGCATATATAATTCGTAAAAAGAAGCAAAAATGAAACAATGTGTGTTACACTTTTCTAAGACAATTCTTATTAATAAACTACATGCACACCCAAGTAGGCATATTGTTTACTTTGGTTTTAATACTTCTCATAGCTTAATACTTCTAATGTTGGCTTTGAAAACTGATTTCGTAATTTATACCACACATTTCTTAGGTCTCAAACACATCATAAAGTTAGTCACATGAATTTTCACTAAAAATCCATAATTTATGATTTTTATGTCATAAAAATTCATTATTGTAAATTCTTTTATGTTTAGTATCTATTTAAACAAATGGCATGTTATAGGCTTAACGTGACTATTATAAATACTTTTTTGTCAAAATAGTAATGAACGGATTTTATTCTGTTATATTTCCCACCTTAGCTTTGGTAAATAATTGTTGTATTAAATATGGTAAAAGTTATATTATAATAGATTCATATAATTTATTTTAAATAAATGATTTAGAAGATTGTTGCATTGGAATTATTGTTAGACAAAAATTTCCCATTTGACCCATTTTATTTGTAGTAACTTTTTTATGACACATTTTTCTAACTCAATTCTTATTAATAAACTGAGTGTACACCCATTTAGTTTCTGTTTAAAACTTATTGTTTACTTTGGTTTTAATACTTCTCGTAGCTTAATACTTCTAATCATAACTTTGAAAACTGATTTGGTAATTTATTAACACACATTTCTTAGGTTTTAAACAGATCATAAAGTTAGTCACATGAATTTTCATTAAAAATGCATAATGATTTTACGTCATAAAAATTCATTATTGTAAATTCTTTTATGTTTAGTGTCTATTTTAACAAATACCATGTTATAGGCTCAAAGTGACTATTATAAATATATTTTGTCAAAACAGTAAACAAATTTGTACATCATGGTCATTTTTATGAACCTTTGTAAACTTATTTTTATGACACACGTTTTACAGTGTCATGTTTTACCCTCTTTTCAAATATATACATATTTTGTCCAAATAAGTTTCTATGCTTATCAACACATATTATTTCATCAAAATATACCTACTGATACATTTAGAACTCCATAGTTCGTAATGATTTTTGAAGTCTTTTTAACACATGAAGTTACTTATGTTAAAAACATAACCGTAACAATATTCATTTTGCAAAAACGATATACCAACAAACAATATAACATGATTGTTAAAGAACAATTAATAATTAAAAAAAAAGCAAATCCAAACAAAAAAACCAACTAAATCTGTTATGTATATATTTTGCGAAATCCCGCGAGAAATGAAAGGTACCAACTGCCAAATAGTTCATTTCGTCTCCCAATCAATTGGTTTCCCTCATCGTCCTCCTGATATTTGATCTCCATTTTGCCCTAATCTACAGAAGTGTAGTAGCTATTTAGTCGAAGCAGGAAGCAACATCATTCATGGTTTAGTTACCTAAACCCTAAATATGGAAGATTTTGTTTGAATTAGTATTAATACATTTACGGATTGTTGATAAAGTGAGAATTTTGATGGAAGATGATGATGATCATCATCATAATCAGGTGATGGGATTTGGTCCTTCTTCTCGTCTGATTCTGGTTCTTTTTCGAAGATATTAGGAGGCGGAGTTGAGGGGTACGTTTGTTGGTCATCGTCTTCGAGATTGTACGATGCGTCCTTGCGATTACGTTGGTACTGGTGTTGATTTCTTTGCTTCTTCCCGTTCTTTCACATTTTTAAAGTGTGGTGAAGACGCAAGCTGCTAATGTGTGTTCTTGAAGATGTGCCTTGAATCATGGCAGATTGCGTGAATGTGTGTTGAAGAGAGCAGGTGAAGGAAGTGAGAGATAGCTTCAGAGCCACACATGTAGTTGGATAGGATGATGCTATGAAGACTTGTATTCTACCAGAAATTTAAGCTTAAATGTTATATCGTAGTAATATGTCAATTTCCATAGTACAACCAGGCTTTTCAATTCTCCTTATAACTTTTAGCTTGGTTAATTACTTATATACCCTTACTTTAGCATGATTAATTACCAAAATACCCAACCCTAAATACATCATCAGTTGTTACGCCTCATCTTCATTCCCATCGTCCTCCATCTTCACGCACACTCGCCGCCTCCAGCCTCCATTCCCATCGTCGTCTCCATCGTCCTCCTCGGTCGTCACAGTCCAGTTCATCCTCTCCATCAAGGTTAGGTTTTTTTTCTGATTAATGTTTAAATTGATGATAAAATTGGTGTTGTTATGCAAGAAATTATTTGATGAAGTGGAGCCGGCCTTGTTTAGTTCAAGAAATTGTGGGTATTTGAAAGAGGGCGTGACATTCAAATGTCACTTCACGATATGCATTTAAAGGAGGATGCATTAGAGATACTCATTGTAGCAAGTCATTCTGAATTTTATAAATTTTTTGAGATATACATTATTATATTATATAAATATACATTTGGTTGAGTCGGTCACTACTGACACTTTTCACTGTTCATCCATTATTATTATTATTTTTTTAAAAACTGCTCAAGTTCCTCATGATAGAGGCTAAGGGCCACCGAAGTAATTTGCATATTGTTTTTGACTTTTTGTGGTGACGTAGGTGTATGATATAATTCATCGAAGCATTTGATTGTTTAATACCGTTGCGCTGCTACATCGTAATTGTATTTTCTGGGCTCGCAAATACATCAGGAAGTTGGGTTAGATTTATTATATGACACACGGGAGGCTTACGCAAACAGAACAACCTTATCGAATCTATCACATGGATTTTCATTTTATTTTTAATCAAACCCCTAAACATCATCCGCTGATGGATTGTATATATGTACCACACAGTTTATCTAGGTACCAAGCTCTTGGAATGTTTTTTTTAACATATGTAATAACTAAGAAGCAATTCAATAAAGCTCGTGAGCCATCTACTGTGGTTAACATTGATGCCTACTATTTTCTATACCCTACATGTCACATGGAATCCTCTGTTTGTGGAAGTTAATAAGAGCACCTTAAATCTGTATATTTGATTACTTTTAGGAACCATATACCTAGGATATAGTCGGGGTATGAGGGTATGTTGGTTGTGTGTGATGTTGAGTATACATGGGTTTATTTGAAATATTATAGGACCTTTATGTTGTTGGATTTTCATAATTCTTATGCATTAGCTTTCTGTTGAACCTTCACAAACCCTTAGGCCAGTGGCGGATCCAGACTTTTTACTGAGCGGGGGCAAAAAGCGGGTTGGTTCAAATCAAATCGGATTAAATGTTTCGGCTAAAAGAAGTCCGGTTAAAATGAATCGAAGGAAAATAATGTACACTTATTTATTTAACGATATAGTAAACTTATTCATGTTTATTTACTTAATGATACGATAAATTTGAGGAAATCTTTTAATCGAACTTAAACATGTATAGATAAAAAGAAAATTACTAATCAGTTGTGTATTGCAACAATAAAATAAACCATTTATCTATTCCATATAATTTGTATTTAGTTATAACTTATAATTGATATTTAACATAGTAACATTAGATGTTAACTTTTAGGTGATTTAAGATTTAAATAAAATTTAGACGTTTGTTTTGTAAATTTATTTGAATAAGAAGGATGATTTTAAAACTTTAAATAAAATTTGACAAATGTAGAGATGTACAATCCGACAAAAGCTCTTTTCACATTTCCCAATTTCTCAAGACCACTTTTCAATAGTTTTCTCTCTCTGGTTAATCATTTCTTCATCTTCTTCGTCTTTTACATCCTCCATGAAAGCAAGGTTACTGGGTTTTCATGAAAGCTTGGATAATCATCAAATTTTTATATTTTCTTCTTTCTTTCTCTCTCTCACACTCATCAAAGGGGCCTCTCAAGTATTTATGAAAGGGGCCTATTCAAAAAAACTAAAAATTTTCTACTACTTAGATGAGATCCAGCGGGTGCCTCGCCCCCCGCTGGAGATCAAGTAGATCCGCCCCTGCCTTAGGCCTTGGAATCTGGACAACTATTTAAAGGCGGTGCTGTCACAAAGGGGAGCGCTGGGTGCACTGCAATTAGTCTTGCAACAGTTGCTCCTGCTTATGGATGTGATGTGTTACAAAACACATTGGATTTCCCGTGTAATTGTATAGTTTAGAGTCGTATTTTGTGTCATTTTTGGTTGTTTCTAGTTAATTTTTTGTAATTGAGTCTTAAATTGGGTTTATAAGCTAAAGTTACTTAGTTATATAATTTGAGACATTATAGCATTAATTATCTTTAAACTCATTTAATTTGTGTTGTGGAAATTATATAAAATTGGAGTGGGCGTAATATATATATATAAAGAAAACATAAATGCAATTAATTGATTTGTGGGTTTAGTTATTCTTGTCTAAATTATTTACGTATAAAATAAAAATGCAAGAACAAAATTATAAATTGTCAAAGATGATTCAAATGCAAGTCAATATTCAATGAGGAGTAGTTTTGGGACTCGCAGGCAGGAATTTAATTGGTGCTCAATTAATCATGATCTGGGTTCACGTAGGCAAATATGAGATCAAAAGAGTTGTGGGCCAGTGCAGAGCAAAACTCAAAATAAAATAACCATATGGGCTGCTTCACGTGGGCATAAGGGGGGTTCTAACCAATAAAATAAAAAGAACCCTAAGTAAGGAATTGAGAGGGTCGACGACAGAAATAATTAGGGGGGATCATCAAGAAAAACCTACGGACGAAAGTCGGACGAACAGAAGAAATTCGAAGCAGCCAGGCAAGCACGTCAATGAAATGAGCACGGTTCTAAGTCTTTTTTTGCCTCGATTTCGTCTACTGGAGTAAATTCCTGGTGGCATGTCTTACTTTTAGGGTTTATTTCAAGGTGATTTTTTTATACCAATTCCATATTCGATTTTTATAGGGTTGTTGCTGCAGATCTGCAACTGTGCGGGAGTTTGAGCGTATGCATCGTCTTCTTCAGAAGCCTTCACACACACAGAGAACTACGATTTCTCTATTCCGGATCTTAATTCTCAGGTTTAAATTCGTTCTATTAGGTGTTCTAACCCCAAGTTAGAACGTTGTTAGGTTGTTTGTATGTTTTAATTCCGTATATTGTTTCATCATCTCCGCTCTATTGTTTGTCTTGCTACAGGTTTGAAATTGGGGGCATATGATTTGAGATAATTTGTCTAAATTTTTGTTGTCCAGCAGGTGTATGAGGCTTTTAACGAAGATGTACTTTTGATAGGAGTTTAAACATAGGGAGGCAATTCGAGAATTCAATGGTAGCAAGCCTACTTGGATTGTCCCAAGTAAGTACACTGTTATTCCCTTTAACCCACGTCAATTTTAGAATAGAAGACCAACGATCACTATAAAGCCCCAAAATAAAAATGGGGAAAATAGTTACAGAAATGTTTGCACGTTTTGTTCACTTTGGATTATGTATTATCTAGATGTTGTCGGAGGCTCGGAGCTTATGCTATTTTAATGGAAATTGATTCTTAGTTTGTTAATATTGTATGTGCAACAGCAAACATGGTCTGTGTTTCGATTTGATGGGGCTTTTTTGGTCATTGATTGCTTAAACAGGACCAAACCCGACCATGTTGTTGTTGATTTCATCGTCAATGAATATGATATATCCTTTGTGATTTTCGGCTGCAAACCAAGCACCATGTTTTATAAGATGTTTTGTTTCTAAAATAAGTACGATGTGTCATTTACTCTTGATGTTTGTATCTCTAATTTTTTTTATGAATTGATGCAGAATGGTCTTCATACCAATCTTGAGAAATCAAGGAAACAATTGAAGGTAAGGAAGAACAGTGCAAAGAATATCCGAGGTAATGGGCTTTCACTCTTTAGTCTAATCCTAATATAGTCATGTACCTACTAAGATAGCCCTTTACCCTTACCCAAACAAATGTAATGGGCTTTTTGTCAAAAGTATTCATACAATAAATAAAATATAGCGGTATCAATTTTGTTCCAAAAATTTAAGATTTACCTCAATCTTTTCCTATTCTTCATTATTCTGGTAATGCACTTCTTCATTTGTGGAACTACTCTCGTTGAACAACTCCTTGAATGCATTAATTCGATTACTGTGTGTTTGTGCGTGTAGTTTTGTACCATGACACAGTTCAGTTTTCTGATATCATTGGGGGTTGACCTTATGTGGTCAGAGAAGATGAGAGGGGGGTCATTTATTTAAGAAGAAGAAGACAATGAAACGAAGAGATACCACTCTACCTGGCCAACCATGCAACGAACAATATTGAACAACATTGCTATGAGGTACGAATTAACAACCTACAAATGCAAAACAAAGAACATTTAGTAGAATAGAATAGCAAAAGAGACGAATTATAAAAAATAACCAAAACAACCCATTTTCCACCGACGTTACATTTTATTCACGCCGGTGAAAGCAACAAAGGTCAATCTATTTAAAAAGAAAAAAAACAGTCCGGTTGCCGCCGGCGTTACATTTTATTCACGCCGGACAAAGAAACAAAAGTCTAACGTTCCGGCGGTACATTTTCTTCCCGCCGGAACCAAGGAGAGGGTCGGCAACGAAGATTACATAAACAAAAAATATAAAAGACTTACATGGTGTGGAGATGGCGGGTGGGGGGATGGACAAATGAGGCCTCCATGTCTTTATATAGGATCATAAAAGCGTGATCAATTAATTAAAATGAAGTTGTAAGAACTCCAAAGGGTCATGTTTATTGCCATGTTTATTGCTATTAGTTGCAAGAAATTTAAAATAGAATGCGGATGGGTTTTATTTATTATAAACTTTAATAAACGCTAATAATTAACATGAGTTATTAGAATTCTGATGGTTTCCTCATAATGTGATCAAATTTATTATATTGATTATTATTTATTGTTATATACATTATTATGGCCTAATATGATGATAATGGTGTATGATGATGGTGTATGATGATGGTGTATTTGTATTAAATACGTATTTATGACGCATGCTTAAACATGTAATACATCGGGCTTTGTTGCTTGTACATAGTATTTATGATGTAGGTGCAAAAAAGTGCCATTGCTCAACTTTTATATATATATAGATTACAATTAGCTAAAGACAGTTCTCATGCCACACCACTGCCATCGGATCTCAACTAATATAACCACCTTGAACCACCACCACCAAAATCAAACAGAATATATTTAAAGATATATACAACAAATAACATCAATCAAATTCCACATATCAAACAATCACATAAACCCTACCAAAAAATAAATCACTTGAAGAAGCAGGTCACATGAATAAGAAAGATCACTTGAAGAATACAGATGGTGAGCAAGAGAGAGAGAGAGAGAGATGCCTCTTTTTAATTTTATTTTGTTAGTTAAATCTGAGCTTACAAAGTGGAATCTAAGGCATTTGGATTGAAATTTGGGATTTTTGGGAGATTTGTAATTGTCATTGATTCAATTTAGTTGTTTCATTTTAAGGCTGAAACTGAATTCTGGATTTCTAGGTCTAATATTGTTGTCGTGATGATCAATTTAACTTTGTTATTGTGGTTATGATGATCGATTACAAGGATCCGAGCCTTGGATTTTATTAATTAAATCGAATGGAATTAAAGGTTTCTTTTGTGATTTCTAGAGGTTGTTATTGATTCAATTTAGTTGTTTGATTTTATATCTGAAACTGAAAACTGGATATTTAGGTCTGTTACTATAGCTATGATGATCGATTCAATTATGTTATTGTGGTTGTGATGATCGATTACAAGGATCTGAGCCGTTATTTTTTATATATTTTTATTGATTTAGTTGAGGTTTTTGATTTTTAAGCCTAAAGTAAAATCTTGAATTTTTGAGTTGCGTTATTCTAACTAGCTATGATTACATGTTCCAAAGATTTGAGCCAAGATAAGGGTTTATTTTGGTGATTTTGAAACTGAGATGTAATCAATTAGTAAGACATACTCACTTTAAGATTAAAACTACAAACTTTAGATCATCACAAACACAATGTAATTTTACTTACGAGTACAATTTTCATATAACTTTTGATATGTTTATTGTCAATTAAATGTACGCAAACCACTGGACGATTAATACAAACGATCAATTAAATAGACTCACATAAAATATGATCAACAATCAATTAAATAAATAGACAATCTTGCTGTAATAGTATATATATTTCCTTAATTAGACATTTGGACCTTTTCGAACTGAGATTTTAGCAAAGAACTTGGGCTCGTCTAGTAACAGGATGAGCCATTTAGCAAGTTATTTGCAAGGAAGGCTAACGGCCCAAACCCGTTAAAAAAAATATAGCAAAAGAATATACCCAAAAAAAATATACAGACGTTTTAAGTACT
The DNA here is from genome assembly GCA_039602395.1 of Deinandra increscens subsp. villosa. NCBI lineage: Eukaryota > Viridiplantae > Streptophyta > Magnoliopsida > Asterales > Asteraceae > Deinandra > Deinandra increscens. The sequence goes on from JBCNJP010000017.1 coordinate 3,659,545, forward strand.
AGCCATTAAACACTTAAAAATCTTTATTTTTTTACGGGTGCACAATAGAACGAGACTTTGATTGTCGTATGAGCTACTCTAAACTAGGGGTGTAAAACGGGTCGAGTCCGTAGGTTGGCGGGTAACTCGATTCGTACCTGAAAATTTTGACACGAACTCGAAGATAAAAATTATTTGTGACAAATTAACCCGAACACGAACGAATATTAGCAGGTTGATCCAAACACGACCCATTTAACTTGATATTTTTTTGTTTTTTTATGTTTATATGTATTAGTGCTTTAAACTTACAATTCTACATCAAAAATTATAAATGTATGTTAAATAATTATATTTTAATCATAAAAACTAATGTAAATTTCTGTTTTAGTTTAAACTTTGATAAAATTATAATATCACCTTAATTTATGACATAAAACACATATAAAAATATTAAATATTTAATAAATAGGTTAAGCGGGTCAACCCGACGGGTTCGACCTGAACAGGACCTGGAGCTAACAAGAACCCATTTATACCAAATCCAAACATGCGAATTTCAGGTTGGGTTTGTGTCGTATTTTCCGGTCGTGTCAAAAGTTCACACCCCTACTCTAAACAACCATAATAAAAGTGTTGGTCGAATGACAACTACACAGGATATGACACTATGACCCATGACTCTTCCCCTACTACGGATTTGGATTAGGATTCGGTTTTGGATTCGGATTTTTTGAACACCCCTACCTACTTTACTTTGCTAATTTTTATTATACATGTTGAACATATATTAATTTAATTTTGTCATTAATTAGATTTTTTTAAGGTTCATTTTGATTACTAACTAGAGGTGTCCAATGACGCGTCACACTTCAGGCTCAGAGATCCTTGTCCCCGTGGCTAAAAAATCGGTTGCGCTGTGACAAAAAGGAATAGCATCACACCGCGAATCTCGTTGCGCCGAATGCTTATGTTTTTTTAACGCGTTAGGATGCCCTACAACGAAAATCGTAACAATCTTCTTTGCGTCGACAGGGACGAACCTATATTTTTTTTAAAAGCGTATGTGAGAATTTATATTGATATGCACACTCCGACAAAACAATAAAAATAACATGAGAATAAGAAATTTTTAAAAAGAATACGACAAACGATCTGTGTGTGATGTAGGACAGGTCATGAAACAAAAGGGTCAAGAACCTAAGAAAAAGTAAAAACGTAAAAAGAAAGGAAAACATATGAACGTAAATTGTAATACAATGACATGGTTCATTTTGATTACTAACTAAGGTGTCCGATGACACGTTACACTTCAGGCTTAGAGATCCTAGTCCGTGTTGCTAAAAAATCGGTGGCATGGTGACAAAAGGGAATAACATCACACTGACATCTCGTTGTGTCGAATGATTATGTTTTTTAATGCATTAGCATGCTCTACAACGATAATCATAACATTCTTGTTTTCCATCGACTGAAAGAACCTATTTTCAAAAAAAGCGTGCGTGAGAATTTATACTGATATGCACACTCCGACACAACAATAAAAATAACATGAGTAATAAGAAATTTTTAAAAAGAATACCACAAACAATCTGTCAGTGATGTAGGACGGGTCATGAAACAAAAAGGTCAAGAACCTAAGAAAAAGTAAAAACGTCCATTGAGTAGGAGTGGAGCATTAGGTTGAGCAATGGGTTGTTGAACCTGGAGTTGAATGGGTTGACAACAAATGTTGACAAAATGGCCCACCGATAATTAAGGCACTGGCGTCATGAAGTATTAAAAGGGTGATTGTATTTGCAGTGTTACACTAGGGAAATGTTCCGGTTTCTTGTTTGGTTGGGTTGCAGGAGTAACTTGAGCTATGGGTGTGGCTGGTGTAGTGATGGTATAGCTATGGTCGCTGGAACTCCGCTTCTTTTTGTTGACCGTAGAGGACTCAGCATCATTGGAGGTTCAGTTGAGGCCTTTTCGGCCGACTTCTTAGCACCCTTCATTGTTAAGGTTTCCACCTTAACATGATTTTCCGTAAGGATCGCAGCCAAACGAATAGCATCTTCGAGAGTGTCGAGATCTCTACCTGACATGGTATCCGGGATTTGCAGAGGGAGACCACCAATATAGTTCTCAGTGGCTTGATATAGGTGTGACTATGTGAGGAACCATGAGACTTAACTCATGGAAACGAGTGGTGTAGGTTTGGTTTTCACCATTCTCTTGCTTAACTTGCTAAAACTCGGACTCAAGTTTCTTGATCTCGTTACAAGGACATAATTATGTGGTCATGATGTCTTTGACTTCATCCCAAGGTAAAGCCATAGTAGTTTCCACTCCTCAAGTGCATTTTTCATCGTCCCACCACGTGAGTGCCCTCTTTTGGAAGGCAATGGTAGCATAACAGACCTTCAGATTCTCAGGGCAGTCGCTATTGAGGAAAGTGTTCTTCATGCTTTTGAACCACTGGGGTAGACCGGTAGCTCCTTTAAACCTATTTTGGAGGATTGCAAGAGTTGAAGTATTTTAAGGTGCATTGAGGATTATTTGAACCACCTTGGTTAGCCGGATTAGCTTGGAGGTTTTGTTGGATCTAAACCATAATGTTCGAGATGATATTAGCCATTTGGTGAACGATTCTTACTGTCATCCTGTGATTAGAGTTTCCCAAACGATGATTGTTTTGGGGAACAGACATGCTGAAGTGTTAAAGATTGTGAGACAAGGGATATAGGTGGATTGATAGATAGTTACAAATACAAAGAGGGGGGGGGGGGGGGGGGCTTATATGAAATCGTGAAGCTAAGGTTAAAAAATAGTAAATCGATAATAGAAATAACATAGGATGTCATAGAGTTTAAATTTGAGATAGGATATAGAACGAAAATAAATCATGTTGAATTATAAGGGAAATATAGCATTAAATGGTAACCATAAAAGATGATCACCTTAACCTATCGAAGTTATTTTTAGTTTATATGATTTTGGTATGACATGCTTTGGCCTAGTAAGGAAGACACTCTCACCAAGAGTTTCAAGATCAGAATTCGGGTCCGTCGGCTAATTTGGATTTATACGCAATGCCTTTCTAGACAGGACACTCGGTTACCTACGCCAACCTTTCCAGTTAATACATGTTTGTCACTTAGAACTTAAAGTTTGATGAATTGAAAAATAAAAATGTATACATAAGTAAATAAAAAGAGTAATGGAATTTCACAAGTACGAGGATATAGTATAGCATATAATGATAGCATAGGTGTGTGTGTCGTGAAAAGATTTAGGGCTTGAACGAAATAAGGTAGGAGTAAATAGTACATATATGCACACATAATAATAATAAGCATGCAAGACATGAGATACTCATGTTTCGACACCTAAAGTCATAGTCTAAGTCACCATGTCTAATAACCTAATTCTCTATAACCACAAATCTGATACCAATCTGTCGCACTCCAACCAACGACGGATTATACATCGGGGCGTGATGATTATCCATTGCACATGACACTTGTTAAAGTTCAATATGTTTAATCATACCAAATTCCAATGTTAAACAATAGTTTTAAACAAACCAAACATAACATAGATAAAGATAAAGTTCTCGATTTATTAATCTAGGTCCAAAGCAGCCTAGGTGTAGCATCGATCATGTATGGCTCAAACTTCGTCTCCTATAACATGTATAAAATAAAGGTCTAAAAAGTTGGTGAGTAAACATAAGTTTAGAGTACATATGATAGTATAAATTACGATTCTAATGTCAAATGTAGACTCAAGCATGTATGAATATAATGAATTTGCATAATCAAACATTTGTTGACTAGATTCCTTAACTCGCAAGTTAAGCTTAGAATGAACAAGGTTCAATCACCCAAATGCCATTACAAGTCTAATAATTTAGGTGGGTTGTCAACCAATGGATCCATCATTGTTACCTTAGGATTGAATTTTAATGATTATGCTAGAATATAGACTTAGAATATAGACTTAGAATAACATCGTAGTTTAACATATGGCATAGAATCACACATAGGTAAAGGATGAATCGCATAGTATGTAAAACGAATAAAGATTTAGTTTTTTTTAATAACGTATACATGTTATATCCAAAAACATAAAAACAAAAGGGACTATGAATACTCACGTGATTTGAAGATTAAAACCACACAATCGCAAGTAGATGGCGATTTCGATAAATCCCGAGAATTACCCTAATAGAATGTACGGTGCTAGACTGAATAATAGAATAAAACGAATTCAAACGACTAAGGGGATTCTAGATTCATTTTCCTTTGGGGATTTGTTCTAGGTCAAATAACTGACTGAATAACGAATAAATAGTTTTTAACTACGAAAAAATAGCTCAAATATTTATTAACGATTTATGAAAATATCTCGAATTTATAAAATATAGTTTGATAAAAAAATATATATATATTACCTATTTATGACAATATGTACACAAATAACTTATGAGAATATAGCGTTATTAATAAATATTATTTAGTAAACAAAAACATATAATTTAAATAACTTTCTTTAAAATATTATAAAAAAATATTTAAAAATAAGGATTTCTATGATTGTAGTACGTCTAAAAAGTATTAAAAGATTAAATCTGCATAAATACATAAAATAGAAACTCGCGTTACATAAATACGTGCTATATGTATATGATTATTGAGAGAGGTTATTATAAGAAGTTACATTAGGATAAGAAGGCTAAGAAGTCATCTTAGCCATTGAATTTTCAATTAAATTAAGATCAGTGGTCCAAAAAAATTTATGTGTAGAATTAAAGTGGAAAAAAAATATGGAAAAACATTTTTGACTTTTTATCAAGTCTCCCCCCCCCCCCCCTAATTTTCTAAACTATCATAACTTTTACAGACGACATTATTTTTTAAAAGAAATTCATCATAAAAATGGACGTTTTCATCTTTAAAACGCGTACAGTGTTGTTATATATAAAGAAAAAATTACACTTTCAGTTTGACTCAATAATATGAACATGTTTAGATCATTGTGTCATACTGTGTCAAAAATGTTTAGATCATTGTTTCAAATACACGCCATTGTCTCATGTTCATATCATATTGTCAAAATGTTTAGATCATTCTGTCAAAATGTTCGGATCATTGTGTCAAATCAAAAGAGTATTTTTTTTTATTTTATATGTAGTAACACCGTACGCGTATTGAAGATTAAAAACGTTCATTTTTATGGTGTATTTTTTTTAAATAATATCGCATATAAAAGTTATGAATGTTAAAAAAAATGAGGGAACTTAATAAAAAGTCAATAAAGATGGCTAAGATCAAATTGCCCCTCCTTACTTTTTAATAAAGATCCAACGGTTAAGATGACTTTTTAGCATTTTTACCCAACCCAAACTTCTTATTTGAACATTTATCTATGATTATAATCATGGTGTGACTTATGTACGATTTATTATATCGACTATATCAAATCATCAATAGTATATGGTATGTATGTGAATATCAATCTAAATTTAACAATTAGTGTAAAACCGTCAAATTAATCCATGAAATATAGTAATTAAATTAGTGAAATAGATGATGATTAAAGTTTAAAATTTTGTAAAAGTGTGACAAATACTAGAAGATTATTTAAATCAGTAACTTAAGTATTAAAATGCATAAAGTTGATTTATTTGATAAAGTATGAAAATCCTAAAAATCCTCAATTTAGCATGAACCCTATAATTTGAGTTTATAATTCCCCTATCAAGATCAGAAATAGATTGAGGGCTTTGTACAGGACGGAAAACTAATAAGGTTTGACTAAAGAATTACCAGAATTGATTGAGAATAGAAGTCAGAATTGAAGGAGGAAGTTTCAAGCCCTAGAAATCATGTTCTTGATTTAGAGCTCGAATTGCAAAAACTGGTTGTGAAGGAATGGCCAGGGACGGTCAAAATTTATAGTTGAATGTGGATTAGGCTTTAATTTCGTGATGAACACTTCTAATTTGATTTAATATTAAATTGGAGATAGAGATAAAGAACTTAGGAGTTTTAATTCGATTAGGATGATAGATTAAGCTTGAAATAGAGGCTAGACACATTAAGGATAGTAACCTCATAAAAGAAATCAAATTTTGATGTTGTAACCGGTCACGTGTCACGACAGTTAAAGGAGTGCCCATCGCGATACACGATGGGTGATTTTCCAAAAATTAATTATTAATATTTATTTATATATTATTTAATTTAAATAACAAATACCCAATATTAATATATAATATATATATAGTATATATTTAAAACTTTATTTAGCATAAATAATAATACATGTATAACAAAAAAAATGATTAAAAAAATTCTCCAACGTTTATTACTTAATTCGAAATTTGAAAATTTTATGGAAACATGTCAGGTTAGAAAAACGAATAATGGACGAATGTCACAATGTAGGCTCAATCCTTCAAGTTGATTGGATCCCTCATCCCTGACCTTCAAGAACATCTCCACAGCTTCAAGTATGCAGAGAGAGTGATTTGGTCGAGTTGAGAGTGCACAAATGGGCAGATTGGTCTTTAAACCTAGTTTATATCGACTGGCCGACAAGCGGATCGTCTAAGGTGCATGTTGGCCACTGGACGGTCCGCTTCCTTTGTTAAAAGACGGGCGGACCTGACTCGACGGAGCTGCACCCGACGCAATGCGTACCCAATCCTAACAGACCGTCTGGTCCTAAAAAAGTGTGGACGGTCTGACCCGACCACCTAGAAGCTTCTCTTTCTTTCTTTCTTTTTCTTGTGCATTCCAAACCCGATACTCTCGTTTTATCCAAGGTGTTACACCATTTCTACGAACAGTTGACATGAAAATCCTTTGATGAATATGTCTACATATTATATAAGGATGATGGAATATGTAGCATTTGAAGATGACATATTGAAATTTCTCCCGAACATAATGGATATAGTTTTTATTGTGCTTTGTATGTTGAGGATTGTCTGACCAGTAAACCGATACAACTTGAGTAGTAAGTTTCATAACCATGTCGAATGACATAAGACTAGAGTAGTGGTTCTCTAGGAGCATGCTAAAGAGGCACACATGCATGCAGAATGACATAATATATATCTGGTCTGGTGAAGGTTAAGGTACTAAAGAAAACCGGTCTAATTGCAATATAAGGTTTTCTTCGAAACAGGGGAACCATCAGTAGCACTTAGTTTGGACGAAAGATCTGTCGGAGTAGTACATGGTTTGCAAGAAAACATGGCATATCTATGTATAATATCTCGGGCATAGTTAGATTCTGATAGGAATAAACCCTTTGTCACGTGTAATCTTGATGCCTAGAAAATGATGTAGTGAACCGATATTGGTCATAGGGGCTCTCATGAGAGCATGCGGATGATGTGTTTGAGAAAACCATCATCAGAGACTGTGACAATAATGTCATTCATGTAAAGAAGCATGTATGTTGCATGGTCTCTCCGGTGATACAGACAGACAGTGATATATTAATAAAGACGTATCACATTAGGTAATATGACCCACTTAAATAATTGGTTCCTATATATACTATAAAAGTGTTTATGGTTTAAATGATTAGATGTAAATTTATAAATACAATAAACTCTCTCTATATAAGACCATGTGTAGCACTTATAAGGGGGTTATGAACATGTGACTGATATAGTGACATAAATAACGCTCTTCAAAAGGATGTTATAACTATTTAAGGGGTTTTTTAAGGACACACCCTCTTTTTTTCAATACACCACCCCCAGGGGCGGACTTACCTTATGGGTAGGGGTAGCCCCCGCGACCCTTTAACCGTTAACGCGAAGAAGGAAATTTTTTCGGGGTTTTACGTTTTTGTATTTTGCGACTCCTGAAACGAATTTTTCGCGACCCCTGGAAGAAATTTTATGGTTTTTACCTAAAAATATGATCAAAAGCCCCTTGAAAATATGATCAAAAGCCCGTTAATTACCTAAAAAAAATTCGGGGGCGCTGCCCCCGAACCCCCATTAGTCCCTGCTACCCCTGATTTTATTTCTTAGATCCGCCCCTGACCACCCCTATACGTGAAGGATAAGGCTCTCCTTCACGTATAGGAGGTGTGCCAAAATAAAATAGCTTGCATTTCTCTCTCCCCTTCACGTATAGAGGGGGTGTAAGAATTAAGGGGTGAAGGATAAACCTATCCTTCACGTATAACTGTCAGAGCATGATAGTACAACGTCAGGGAATGTCGGGGGATGTCTAAGAACCCTCACGTAGAGCTCTATACGTGAAGGTTAGGTCAAAAAAAATTTATTTTTTTTAAAATTTTTAGTATTGTTCTATAAATTAGATAATTAATAAAATACAAGAAACATACAATTTTAGTTAAAAACCAAGTCGAGCTGAGCCATTTATTTTTCTTTTAAAAAATTATCATATTTATAATTTTTAAAAATTTTGATATATAAGAAAATAAAAAATATATATCATATATAACATATCATAATGAAGAATTTTTAATTTAAATACTTATTTGTTTATGTTTAATAAATTAAATATTTTTTTTATTAAATAACTATCCGACTGACTCATGTCTTACATGCGTTTATTATTTTATTGTAATTTTCTGTTAGTATATACCATAGAGCATTAAGTTTATAACTTAAAAGTATGTTATAATTTTTAAGTTATATATTTATGGGGTGAAGGAGAGCTCTAAAGGTGAGTATTTGTTGTTTTGAGTGTTGAAGGATGGCTCTAAACGTGAGCATTTACGTGAAGGATAAAAAACTTCCGACACACTCTGTCAGTTGACTGGAGTTGTTGTTTTGAGGTTGAAGGAGGGAACTAAACGTGATAATTTATTTTTACACCACCACTATACGTGAAGGATAGCCCTATCCTTCACGTTTTAAGGTGGTTTATTACAAAATGAGGGGGTGTCCCTATAAGAACCCCTATTTAAAGAGTGTTATAACTACATGTAGGTGCTGTTTGGTTCGTCTGTTTCATTTGGTGCTAAATGAATAAGCTGTCTGTATGGTAAAGAAGTGCTGAATCAATAAGGTGCTGAATCATAATGTGCTGTTTGTTTGGACATCTGAATGAATGTATAATCAAACAAAAAAAACACTAACAAATCATTGTGAGAACAAAAAAAAATCTATTTTTTTCTTTCATTTAGCTTGTCCCATATTGGTAAAATTGTCTTTCCGTCCGTACGACATGCGGACACGAATGCAGCTCCGAAAACTGGGGGGCGAGCACAAGTATCCGTTTTTTTCGTTTTCATTCCCAGCACGGGAATGGCTTTTTCGGTCACCTGGTTCGCGCCCAAACAAACACAGCCATATGATAAAACGTCTAATTCAGTCATCTATTTTGCCCATTCAGACGCCATTAAGACGAAACAAACATGCCCGTAGTCTAAGATACGACCTATCTAACCTTTTATGAAAAAGATATTACATACAATATAATAGTCTTTAATATATAAAACATTCGTTGCATTATTACAAACAAATGTACATGATTTCCGAGTGGACACGAGTGCGAGTTTCTAAAGTTAAAGAGATCGCGTCTAAAAATTAAATACATTTATAACTCCACTTTCCGCCTCCTATTAAACAACTGATCCCCACCATTCCCTTACATAATTCTCGTATAAATCTCAACAAATTCTTCGTCCAAGAAACACCAAAACAAGTTCATCACTTTGTTTCTTCAATTGTATTCTAGGATCTCCAAAATACAAAAATGAAAACCAAGTTCTTTCTATGTATGCGACCAACTGTCACAGAAACAGAAGATGGAGACTACATAAAACTACCACCATCACCAAACGGATCAAGTCGCCGAAATCGACAGGGGAAAAGAGTCGGTCCCGAGAGATACACTCGCCAACTGTCCGTCAGGTCAAACGGCAGTAACACATCGGACGGTAAGCCAATCACCAGATCAGCATCTGAACCACATATGTCATCAACAAATATTTGCAACGAGAAAAAAGTTTCGTCGAAAAAAACGAGTGATATCTCATATGATAAAGTCAGTTATGCCCCTGAGTTCGGCCCTGAGTGGAACTCAGGGGCATGTTTAATGATTAGTAGTCTATTTTTCACCGTATTTTTGGGCAAATTTTTTGGGATCTTATGCACATTAATATTGGTCTACTCTCTATATCCTCATCACCGGAAGAATGGTGGCGGATATAGCCGGAAATCAAGAAACGTCGTGGCGAACTCGCCGGAAAAAGGTTCATTGGACTATAAAAGAAGAGTCATAATGGATGGGTTGCTGGAAAGGAAGAGCAATTATAGAGAAAACAATATACTTTTTAGTTGATGGTATTGATGGGTTGTTTATGATAAGTGGTGTGACTCAAAATCAAATTTGAAAATCCTACTAGCAATTAGTAGTGTATATAGAAAAGTTGATAACCTTGATGCATGTAAAGTTTCACTAAATTTTGAACACTCTTGCTTTTAGTTTTTGTTATGAACAAGTAGGGATTTGCCCTAGTGATGCATTGTAAAAATGTATATAAAAAGAAAACATTTTATATTTTATATAATAATCGTATTAGGTTTAGTTTATTAGTTATGTAAAACGTATTCCTCTAATCAAAAGATGAAATTGACACATACCAAAAAAAAAATACATCTAACATGTGTTTCACATCGTTTTATATGAAAATATTGAATGTCTAATTGAACTATATATTATGAGAAAAGTAAATAATAATAACAATAAGTATAAATATAATAATATTAATTAATATTGTGAAAATAAAAAAAATGTAAATAATATTGATAATAATTCAAATAAGCATTAATATAACAAAAAATCAATAATAAACATAATATTAAAAGCAATTAATATGATAAACAATGACAAAAGTAATAATAATAAGCATAGTATAAACTGCTACCAGCAATTATTGTAAATAGAAAAGCTGATTACCTTGATATATGCATGTAAAGTTTCACAAGATTTTCAACACTCTTGCTATTTTGCTATAAACAAGTAGGAATTTCCCCTAGTGATGGATAGTAAAGGTGTACATTAAAAGAAAACATTTATATATTATAATAATATTAGGTTTAGTTATGTAAAACGTCTTCCTCTAATCAAATGATAAAGTTGACATTACAAAAAATATTCTAACACATGTATCACATTGATGTATATGAAAATATTGGATGTCGAATTGAACTATATATTATGAGAAAAGTAAGTAATATTAATAATAATAATAATAACAATAAGTATAAGTATAATAATAATATAGTCAAAATAATTTTAAAAAATATTAATAATAATAACAACGATCATAGATATAATAAAAAAAATCAATAATAAATATAATATATAAAGGAATTAATATAATAAAAGGGGCAAAGTAATAATAATAAGCATAGTAAACTGCTACCGGCCGGCAATTATTATGTATAGAACCAAAAAAAAAAAAAAAAAAAACTTGATGCATGTAAAGTTTCACTAAATTTCAACACTCTTGCTTTTAGTTTTTGTTAAAAAGAAAAAAAAAGGTAGGAATTCCCCCAGTGATGCATAGTAATACTGTACATTAAAAGAGAACATTTATGTATTCTGATCGACTAATCGTATTAGGTTTAATTATGTAAACCGTATTTCTATAATTAATTAAAAGATAAAGACACATACTAGATTAATATATCTAACACGTGTTTCACACCGATGAATATGAAAATAATAGATATCAAATTGAAATATATATTATAAAAGAAGTAAATAATAATAATAATAATAATAATAATAATAATAATAATAATAATAATAATAATAATAATAATAATAATAATAATGACAACAACTATAATAGTAATTAATATAGTCAAAATAATTTTAAAAAAGAGGTAAATAATATTAATAATAAGAACAATAATCATATTAATACACTTTCTTCTTTGTTCTTGGTCGCTATCAACAGATGATTGTTGTTAATGAAGAAGAAATAATGGGGATTTTGATTAGAGAGATAAGAAGAAAGATTAGAATTGATTGGGGATTTTGATGAAGAAAAGTCGATCTCTCTCTTTAAAAATGTTATAGGTTTTTAAGAAATTATTAAAATCAATTCCTGTATTTTAAGAAATTACAAAACAGTCCCTTACACTAACTGAGTTAGTGTATAGTTAATCACGGTTCAATATAGGCCAATGGGTTAATAATTGAGATTATTGTAAAAAAAAAATCAAAACTGGAATTATTATCAGCCAAGTTAAGATAACTGAGATTAATATATGTTAATTTTCCTCACCTAAATAGTAGAATTCAAATTTCACAAATAGATAATTAGTGGAACTTTATAAAGTGTTTACCGTTAAAAAGATGAATTTCCTTATATATCAATTCCCTTATATTGTCAGCCTCTCATCAGCTTCTATTCCCCCACACGTTTTTTTCCTATTTGATGTAAAGGGCGGTGGCCAGTGCTTTATCAGAGGGCATCCTGTCTTCCTTTTCCTGTGTGCTGTAAAGATGTTATCTCCTCTCTCTTGATAGTTGCTCAAGATTACTATATCTCTCCTCAAACACAGTTGCAGAGAACTCTTTCTTCTTTCTAGGGTTTCTGGTCCCTTGAAAGAGGCTTTCTTCTTCTGGTATCTTTCTCCGATGTAGGAATCCGGTAACGTCGAAGCGACCATGCGGTTGCTCCGTTTTCGTTGAGGAAACTACGTCTACGGCCACGTATGTGGCTTTCGGCTTCGATCTCTTTCTCTCTCTTCAATCGCGTAGCAAAGATCCGGTTGCGGCCGAATTTGCTGCCGGAGTTGGATGCGTTGGATCGTTCTACGCCGTTATCCTATAAGGATATAGCGGTTTTCCGTTGTTACTTGGATGCTTACGCCTTCTCCGATTTGGGTTGTGGGCGTTTTGTTGGATCTGAACACGGAAAGTGAAGATTAGTTTGGCTCCCCGGAACTGAGACGAGTTCTTCATGGTGCTGGTACTTTACTCGATTTTGTTTATATTTTCACGATTTGTGAATGGTTTTGTCAATTGGTGTCTATTTGTGCCTACAAATGTTCATTCTTTGGGATTATTACTTTTATCTTCTGCTGGCTATGATGAGTTTGGTTATAATAACAAGACTGATGTCGATTATTTTTGTTTGTTTGGCACGTGCATCATACTTCACCCGAGGCCGGCGTTTGACCCTTAGATCTGAACTACCAAGGCTATGATGATTTCTACCATTTTCTTTGTTCTTGGCAGCAAGGTTGTGGTGAGCAGGAGGCGAGTGACATTCTGTTCTTGCAGCCCTCATCACGACTCATGCCAATGAATAGATGAATAAGTAAATTCTGAGCCTATTGCGAATCTTTATTACTGATTGATGACCCTTACGATTTGTAGCTTCTTTTGATTGGTATTTTGATCTCATTTTTGGTTACTGGTAAAGACAAGAGTCTTTTTTCATATGATCCATTGGCCAGTGATTAATAGTTTAAATGGTGTTTGGATGTGTATCAAAACTGATCATTGCTTCTTAATGTTGTTATAATAAAATTGTGTATTTTTTTAACCGTTGATCTGACTACAAACTTGATGCAGGTTGGGAACATTGCTGGGACAGTTTAATATACAAAAGTTAGCATCAAGCATCAATTTTGAAGGTAATTGTCTCAATCTTGAAGGTTACTTTTTATCTTTCAGTTCACAATATTGTTTCCCTTATCAGGTGCGTGTTACAAGAGATTGAGTTTCACTCTAAATGGGTTGGAGAAAAAAAATTGTAATTAAATATGATGTTACTTTATTAATAAAAAATGTCAGCAAAATGACTTCACAAATCTGCAACTCATATCACCGGTTTCTTTTAAGTTAACGATTTTGGGTGTTATGCACTATGTATAGCGAAGTTAACCATTTTGGGTGTTATACACTATGTATAATGGAAGTTAACCATTTTGGGTGTTATGCACTATGTATATTGGACCAATCATGGTTTTTTAGTTAGGTGTCTATTCAGCTGGAACATGTTAGATGCACAATTTGGTTGCGAGTATTATTACATAGTTTGACTTTTTAAACAGGTTAGATTGGTACAGGTCAGTTTGAGCTGAAACAGCTGTGAAAAGACTTTAATAAGATCAACAAAGCTAGACTTCGAATCGTAAGTTTCTGATCTTTTCAAGCCTCTAAGTGTTGGTATGCTAGAATCTGAGAAGGAATAGAATGTACCATTCCATTGCCATCAAATGTAAGCAACTTTTTCCATTTTCTTGATTTTCATTCCATGCCCATGTGTTTTTTCGTTTTCTTCATGGAAGGAAATGATTTAGGTTCTTTCCTATCTACCAACCAAACACACTCGAAAATCTCATAAACATTAGGTAATAAAGAAAAAGTTTCCTATGATTAAACTCTAAGTCAATTAAGTTACAATTAATATTTTTAGTCCTAACGATCACAAAGATCTATAAAAAGAAACCAACTACCTACATTAGATGGGAATTTTTATTGCACGTTTGTACAATCACTTGCTAGGTTTGTCTTTTAATTTAGTCTTCTTTCTTTATTTTGCTGAACATACTTGCTGATCAAACATGGTCTTATGTAACAACTTTGGCTTTTTAATTTGGGAAGGTTTGTATAATCACTTGCTGGGTTTGTCTGTTAATACTTACCTTGAAAATATGATGCCATTGTTATCACTGACTTTTAATAAGCAGAATACTTAGCTTGATAATGGGTCATTGTTACCTTAAGAATTTTATTCAAGCCGTTTCTTTTTTATGCCTCTGTAACTATCTTAAGACTATGAATTCTATGTCAAGTTATATCTTATCTTTGAAGATATGTATTAATGTTTTTATGCCTGACTTATCATTAAATTCTATTGGCTAAACTGTGTTTGTTGTTCAAATTAAAATGCACTTGAATTTTACCAAACTTTCATTTTTATGTTTTTACTTATTTGTTTCATAAATACATTTTTTATTTTCATATGATAAGATCTATAGAATGTAGAATGTTATTTAGAATGATAAAATTTATTTGTTGCAAGTATCTTCATTTGAGTGCCTAAATATTAGCTACTTCTGTGTTTGAGGATGTTGATGTTTTAACCTTTTTTGTACACTTGCAGTACTGTTGCTGTTCTTCCGATCTCATATATGTTGTGGTATGTGTTATTTCACTTATGTTGCATCTGTAGGAAAATATCAATCATGACAATGTGTGTTTCATCAGTTTTTTGGTCTCAAGTTTATAGACATTAATAGTCTTTTTTTTTTTTTGAACGGCGATTTCAGTCGAACCTAGCCCCCGGACACCAGCCCGAACGCGAGTGTCTTAACCGTGCCCCGGTCGGCGGTATGTCCCTTTTGGGACAACCAGGACACCACCTCCATACACCATTCTGGGAGAAACCCACCCCCACTTAAGGCCAGGTGGTAAAACTCCCCCCTCTCCAGATTCGAACCCGGGTCTCCCAGAAGGAAGTTGCCCGGACTCTAACCCATCACTGAGATACCATTGCGACATAATTGCGTTGGTAATAGTCTTTTTTTAGAATCTCCTATTATAGGCCTATTGTTGTTGTCATTTGGATTGATTAATTTATTATTTTTTTAAGTTATCCTATGTAATTTCATAAAGTATAAATGCTATAAATGTGTAGATCAAAAGGTTGATTGAATAAGAAAATTACTATTATATTATCTTTCAATTAATTTCTGAAACCAATAAGTAAAAACATTCTTATAAGAGCATTCAGTCTCCTACTATACGACCTATCAATTTGTTTATGAAACATTTTATATGATCTGCATCCAGTCTTATTTAGAATCTCCTTATATTTTGTTTCCAAATTTTCTTAACCAGAGGCGTGATGTGGCGGGAATACGCAACACTCATAAAAACATAACGAACATGATAACACTCATAAAAACATAACGAACATGATAGCCCGTCGCAACACGCGGGCGGACAATATCTATCACTATAGTTATTTTTGTACTATATGAATGTATGTTGACAAAAAATTTCAACCCGCAGCAACGCGCGGTTCTTTTGCTCGTATAATAAAAAGATCAATAAGAAATATAATATTAAGAGCAATAAATATAATAATAAGTGACAAAGTAATAATAATAATAATAATAAGCATATCTTATCTTATAATTATCCTAATAATAAAGCAATAAAATTTGTGCCACATGTCTTATTTATAAAAGGTTCACATCACCATCCCCACATGTCAAGCTCACAATGAATTATCAATTTAGTAAATCATCAATTAAGATTAATTATCAATTTTATCAAAACTAAATTTTTATTCTAAAATTTTGATCAAATTAATATATTGATTAATTTACTCAATAATTTTAGTCTTTTTGTGGAAAGTAATTACAAGTTGTCAAACATAAAAAATTTCTTAAATGTATTAAATTATTATTTAATATATTATAAGAATTTTATATCAATCATAATTATAGAATTTCTTGATTATCTTTTTCTTTGTATTTATGTAATATTAATAAATCTATATTCAGCCCATGCAATACACGGGTTACTAACGTAGTAGTAAAATATAGTAATATTAATACTATTATTTAATAAAGTAGTGGGTCTTGCTGTGTAACATTGCGGATTAGTTTTGAAAATAAAAGAATTATATCGTATAGTAGATATAGATACACTACTACAAAAATGGCCTTTCTTGACGCTTTTTGCGCGTCAAGAAAGGGCTCAGATGACGCGCAAAAAAGCGTCAAGGAAGGTAGGGTCAAGAATCCTCTTGACGCGCAAAATGCGCGTCATCTGCTTCTTGACGCGCGAACAATGACGCGCATTTTATGATGCGCAAAGCGTGTCATAAAAAGCGTGTCAAGGAAGCCCCCGTCATAAATATGCTTATGACACGCATAAATGCGCGTCATGGATCTAAAAAAAATTAAAAAAAAATGTTTTTTAATAGAATCACTAATTTCCACATTAAATAACAATTAACCTCAATACAAAGTACAATACACTTGTAGCAAAATAATGCATGTCATATATATAACAAATATTATAAAGTTAACAAGTTTGATGGAGTTACAAAGTTAAAAGGTTCTTACTATAACAAAAATCTCTACTTTTTTTATTAACAAACCATAATGTGATGTGGTATTCCAAAACTCATCACATATCTGCTGTTACCGGTTCAGAATGCTTCCATGCCTTCGTTTTGGTTACTTTCTTAATAGTTCCTGCAACATAAAAAGGATCATCAAGTTATGAAAGTGGCAAGTTATGGTTTTTGCAAAATATAGTTGTGGAAATTATATGAAAGTTGCAAGTTATGGGTCAGAGACCTAAAGTAAATAAGAAAGCTAGTACAAGTCATAGAACAAAAAAGTGAGCAGTGGTTCACAAAAGAATAGTAATCACACAGCAGGTTCAGCTTTCAAAATAAAAACAGAAAGATGTTATGGAAAATTAATGAATTGATTAACTGATCTTACATGGAGACTGCCAAAATAGAAGCTCAGGTAGATGATTCCATGCAACATGCTGTGACTCCAACAAAGCAATTATTGTTTATTAAAAACATGCTTCTAAAACAAAGCAATTATTGTTTAGCATAACAAATCTTCTAAAAATAAAGAAACAAGATTGAACAAACAAGATTGAACTCAACAACTTTGTTTTTGAACTATACTCAGGACAGCAGATCATTGCTGTATATGAGAGCAATCAAAAAATTTAGAAACTTATAATATTAAGCATACCTTTCTTTAGCAGGAAACTAATCTTCTATACAAGCCTTCATGTTTATTAAAAACATGCTGCCACCAGATTATGGGGGAAAAAAAAGAAAAAAAAACTTGTTTAGCATAACAAATCTTCTAAAAATAAAGAAACAAGATTGAACAAACAAGATTGAACTCAACAACTTTGTTTTTGAACTATACTCAGGACAACAGATCATTGCTGTATAGGTTGCTTTGCTGCTGTCCCATTTCTGGTTAGCAGTTCACAGAAGTTCTCATGCCTATTTTCAGGTTGTTTTTCATCACTGTTCTGTGGGATCTTGCACAGAAATCAAGCCCACTTCATGGACAGCAGATCATTGTTGTTTAAGGAAGTTTGTTGTTGTTTTCTTGCTATCTAATCACTGTTCTGTGGGATCTTGCACAGAAATCAAGCCCACTTCATGGACAACAGATCATTGTTGTTTAAGGAAGTTTGCTGTTGTTTTCTTCCTATCTAATCATCCATGATACTCAACCTGTTGTCAAATATAGACACCACATATTATTCAGATTAATTATACAATCCATAATCTAATGTGTAGTCCTTCATCTTGTAAAGGACTTTTTGTAACTGAAAAGTCAAAGTGTCAAATGGGATTATGTGAGATTAGAACTTGTTATAATTACATAGCCACTCGAGGGTATCTACAAAAAGAACATAAAATACTCATGTATTATCCCGATTTCTTTTTTGATTAAAAATAGAAACTAGAGGTGGCAAATTCTACTTGTTTACTTATGAACGAGTAGATTAAAAAAATGTTATATCTTTAATTGTAAAACAAGTTAGCTACGGAAGAAACAGGTCAAATAATTAGGCCGCCCAAAGTAAATTTAAAATACACAAATCCTCCTAAATCATTTTTTAAAAAAAAAACTAAGTTATCATGTGTTCTAGTTCATTATTTATTTGTTATAAATGGATGACTAATCAAACTTGAAAACCATTGAGAGCAAAATGAAACAAACCTTTTTGTTGTGAGCTATTTGGGCCTTGTGTTTGGCTATATCAACAGCCCGTGAAAAGCCTCTGATTGCATCAACTAAACCTCGTGAAGTAGCATCATTACCAGTCCACACCCTCCCTTGAGCGATCTCCTCCATCGTATCTACCTGCAGTTATAATGTAACCAAGTATGTGTTCTTTTGAACAACAACCTGAGTTTGTCCTAGTAGTAAAGCAAGAATATAGTGTCAAAATTACTAGTTAAAAAGTATCAGCGGCTAAATTTCCATACTTGTTATAGGCGGCACGACCAACCATAACACCGTGAGCTCCTTCATTCTGTGCTGCACGTGCCTAGTAATTTAATATCAGAAAATGTAGGTAAGATTTACAAAAAAAAATGCAACAACTGCCCCTTTAGTGACACCATTTCAGAAAGCTATTCCCAGACACTTTAAACACTATACTTTTGGCTTTAGTTCTATAATTCTTTATATTATTTGGTTTTTACTGGAAAATAGATGCTAAATACTTAGTAAGATGATAATTTAATTGCGAATCAGCTACAAGAACCATCAAAAGATCACATGTGCTAAGCAGAATGTATACATAGATATTTTAAATGTTGTTTTTATATACCTAGATCAACATGAAACCAAGTGTTTATCGTGACCAAAATCAACTACAATCATACATGATGCAAACATTTTTATTGATAAGCAGGAAAGCACTGATGTAAACCTAGAATTGGTGTCCATGGATGATGAACATAATAAAGACATTGACCAAAACCATTGTAAGGCTGCATATGTATAAAACTGATCTAACAGAGTTACTGCTCAACAACCAGAAAAACACATACACACACCCTATCATCATCATCCTGCATAAATTGTGTGATATTCGTTTGGTACTATTGGCCAATCTCTCATGTTTTGATAATTGATGAACAAAAGTACAAACAGAAAACTCATAAAATGGTTACACGATAAGCATAATCAAAGGTTGCGTAGTTAGGGTTTAATAATTAGGGTCAATAATCGTAGTTTTTATAATTAGGGTTAAGAGATCGGAAAAGGAAACCTTGGTTTTGGTCTCGATTCTGACTAGAGACTGGATCCTGGTGGAGAGAAATCCGGCGAGATACTGACTAGATCTCGATTCTGACTAGAGATTGAAAAAAATGAGACCTAGCTCCGCCAATTTCTCGAAGCAACTGCAATTTTATGACCATTTTAAAGAAAGGGATCGAATCAACAGAACTCGTACCAATTCATTGATTTCGTGAACGAAGAAGAGGATATGAAACGAAGGATGAAGAAATCATGTAGGTACGTTGGTCGTTTTGTTGAACTGCTTGGAAGGAGGATCAATTGGGCTGAAATTTCTTTGATGGGGAAGAAAACCAGAACCGAACAGAAGGGGCCTTCGGGATAATCGACCACCGACTCATTTTTGACCCTCGGTTAAGGTCGATTTCGAGTGGAGCAGAAGAAAGCGATTCAGGAATGGAGATTAGGGTTTGCGTTAAAAGACGATGGGGCAGAAGAAGAAAGCGAATCATAGAGGAGATTTCAAGTGGGAATGAAAAATTAGGGCTTGAATAATGAAGCGGGGGGAAGTGAACATTTAAGCGGGAATTGAAAATTTGGGGGAAAAACAGCGGGACAAAAAAACATAAGACAACACTAATTTGTGGATGACGCGCAAACTTTAAGTGTCCTCCGTGTTTTTTATTATGACAGAAAATTTATGACGCACAAAAATGCGTGTCATCTCTCCTTAGGATTTTTGAATTCTTGACAGTTTTTTTATGACACGCGCTTTTGCGCGTCATTAATCACCGCACGTCATCGTTTGCGCGTCAAGGAAGGGGCTATTTCTAGTAGTGATAAGAGGTCGTATTGAAAAACCTTCACAACATTGTGAATCTATAATATGAAGCTCAACCCGAACAAATGGTCCTTTGGGTGGAAGAAAGGAAATTCTTGTGTGATGTGGTCACCAAAGATGGTTCCCAGGTGAAGTCAGAGAAAGTATTCGCTATTGTAGTATTATGGACATTTTTTTCCTAAAAGGAAAGGATGTTGATTATTTGATAGTTTCTCATTCCTAGTTGTATCGGATAACTTACGATATTTAAATAATTATTGATTTCTCTTTATTATTACCCCATACTTGTAATTTTATAACCACTTTAGTTATTTAAAAAGTAAAAAAGAAGCTATATATCTTCTTATTCTAATAAACAATTACAACTCTTGACACATGTCAACACTAGAATTATTCTCACAAAAATTTTCCCTCCCGAATCTATTCCATAAAAATTCTTTTTGATTGAAAATTATATCATATTTTATAAACATGTTATATTTTTATTTATTTATATATATGGAATTATGACAATCACATATTAATTTGAATCTTATTTTTATTTCGAATTATTTTTGAAACTATTATTGTTTTTGTATTAATAAATATTTATAAAACTTATAAATACCAATATACACTTGTTTACCAAAAAAAGTTCATGTTGCAATTTTTTAAATATACAAGTAGAGACATAATCTAAATATTATTTTTTGATAAAGAAGGTAAAGTCACAAATACCATATTATGAATGATAATTTTAGCTTTTTATTGTAATACATTATTCCAGTAATAAAAAAAAATATGCATCAATTATCAATTATATATATTTTGTACTAATTTAACCCGTATAACATACGGGTTCTATCCTAGTTTGTAATAAAACTTTACAATATCATTATACTAATTTTTTTAACCAGACCAAGATCAGAGACAAAAGAATAATATTTATTTAAATCAGGACTATGTATTTCGTATGGTACTTGTCAGTGACACAAAATTAGATAAATAAATAATTTCTTAAATATGTTTAAGATTATTGATTAAATTACAGGAATCAATCCATATGGTTACTTTAAATTTCACATTTCGTCACTAAGTTTTAAAAATTATGACTATAGTCCGAAGGTTTACACTTTGGTAACACCTTTAGTCCTCGACGCTAATTGTTGTTAGATTTTTTCGTTAAGTCAGTGTAAATTGTAAATTATACCCCTATCAATTCAAAAAAAATCATCTAGCACCACTCTGTCAGCATCGTTGCCACCAACACCACCGTCGTTGTCGCTGTCGCTGCCAACTCTGCCACCTCCGATTTTTTTTAAAATAAAATGATAGGGGTATAATTGTCATTTTAAACTGACTTAACAAGAATATATATCTAATAGCAATTAGCATCAAAGACTAAATATGTTACAAAAGTGAAAACTTCCAAACCATAAGCGTAATTTTTATACATAGAGACAAAATGTGAAATTTTTATCAAACCACAGAAACGATTCACGTAATTTACTCTAGATTATTAAATGCACTGTTAAATAAAAAAAACAAAGAGTTTAGAGAACACGATATTGACCTGAACAAGCCAATGAGAATAGGATATGTGAGACTATCCCGCTAACTTAGCCGGCAGTGTTTCAGCATAAATCCACGAAATCTTTTTACTAAACGCCATTTTAAGTTACTCGTAAATCTTTTAATATTCGAGTAAGCCTTATTTCAAGACATCCATATTGAATTTGAATAATTGGTCAATCCCTAAATTTCTTAATTAAAATGTCTACTTTGAATAAGTTTTTTAAAAAAAAAAGGCTATAATTACAAAAGCAAACACAAAGTAGAAGAAGACCCATAGTCTAAATTGATGTCTTAATGTTTGTTTCCATTATGCACATATGACATAAATAATTTAATTTATTTTTTTATTTTGTGTCTGAGAAGAACAATATGACATAAATAATACTGATTTAAGAAGATAGTATTATTTTGTTCAAGACCCTGTTTAAAACTTATAGTCTTAAGATATTATAAAAGTTATATTAGAAAATAATCTGATATCTTTTCTATTTTTTAATAGCTAAAGTGGTTACAAAATGGTTACCAATATAGAAAAATCAATAATTATTTAATGGAAAATTGGAATTAAATAATCCAAGTTATTGGGTATTGGCGGATAATAATCCGAGTTCCAATATTGGCCTACAATAATCCCAATTATTTGGGTCTTGAAATTCATTGGGCCGCCGTTAATTTTTCACTAACTCCGTTAGTTGTGTGCTGACGTGGCACATGCCACGTCCGCAAGTATGATGTCACATCACCTACCACGTCAGCAAAAATGATGCCACATCACCTGCCACGTCAGCAAATACTAGCGGAGTTAGTGAAAATTAACGGCGACCCAATGAATTTCAAGACCCAAATAATTGGGATTATTGTAGGCCAATATTGGAACTCGGATTATTATCCGCCAATACCCAATAACTTGGATTATTTAATTCCAATTTTCCTTACTTAATTAATTAAAGTTATTTAATAAATTTAAGAGTGAGAAACTAACCCTTATTAAAACACTATTTTTGTAAGTATATATTTTCTCAACAACACCATTTTCATAAATAACTTTTCACCTAATACCTTATTCAAAAAAAGAAAAAAAACTTCACTATCATACCATCCCCACCTTAAATGGCCTCATAGTAACGCGGGGTTTACATAACGTGGGACGTTTACAGAGAGATTTTTGCCCTTTATCTCAACAATAAAAAAAATTCTAAAGAATAACATAAAGAGAGGTAAATTTGATTGTATAGAAAAAAGTAAGTGAAATTATATTTATAAGGTTAGAACATAAATTTTTAAATAATGTAACGGTAAAAAATGACCGTTCAACAGTCAAAAACTCCTCACACATTACGAATTCACGAATTAGATTTATATTGTTTTGACCGAATCCATTTAGGTTATGATTTTGTTCTCCCATGGATTCATGAACCCGTTTCTCAAATCCGGAGGCGCCTCTTCCATCCTTGTATCAAAACTAAGAGCTACTTTTAATTTTTTACTTTTTATTATATTAATATAGATAAGTTATATACACCTAGGAAACTTTAGACAAATAAACGATACTAATATAAAGTTTCAAATAAAAAAGGAAAGAAACCGATGATAACTGAACCAATCAAAGAGAAATAAAGACAAAATATAGAAGTGTAACTGTGGAAATAGCGGATGGATCTTCTAGAAGAATGGATATTTTTATGTCAGAAAGTGAACACACCCGCCTATAGTATCATTGATAAATCTCCCTTTTGAGTGCTCAGTTTCTTTTAAAGGAAAGGGTTTGGGATATTTCAAGTTTTAGGTTAAAACTTGATTTAAGAGGTTTTTTTTAAGTGTTTAGTTTTTTTTAATGGTATTTTTTGGAGAGGTAAGACTGGAGTGTCAAATTTAGAATTGACGGTTTAGCGGAGTTAGTTTTATTTTAACGACGATCTGTTTATTTTTCAATATGATTAAAAGCGGGTTTATTGTATGGAAAAAATGATATCGGCCAACAAATAATAACTGAGATCTTTAAAATCCAATATTCCATTTTTAAACGTTCATAACTTTTATGTACGACAATATTTCTTTTAAATTACACCATAAAAACATTTTTAATTTTAAAAACAAGTACAATGTTGCTATATAAAAATTTTATGTTTTTCAACTGTTTGGGTTTTCTCGTACACCATTGTGTCTTTTGCCTCACTATTTGTGTCTTTCTTTTGATCATTGTGTTCTTTTTCTAAAACTAATAGTTCTGAACAACATAATTATAAAATAACATCATTGGTGTATCTTTGCTCATTATTGTGACTTTTACTTAATCATTGTGTATTTCTGTAAGTCATTGTGTTTTTCTAAAATTAGTAGTTCTAAACAATATGTAAAAACACAATAATATGTAAAAATACAATAATATTTATCTAATACATAAAAACACAACAACAAAATAACATTAAATTAGTTGAAACATAAAACACATTGATGAATACATATTATACAATGACTTGAAACATAAACAAAATAATATGAACGTAAAACCCAATGACTAAAATATCCATTTTTATAAGGTTGTGTGTAGTGGGCGTGACGCCCACCAAAATTGCCAATATAACGCCCCCATAGCGCCCCTCCCCACCCCCGGGGCGCCATGTTGGCAAAAATGGTTTATGGAGTTAAGATTTTCACGCCTCGCATCTTCCTCCTTCATTGGCTTCCATTGTTTTTCCTTTTTTCTGATTGGCTTCACTATAAATATATTAATGATATATTAATGATTGGGTAATAAATTAGTAGTTATGAACAATATGATTGTTCATAAATCATAACTATAACCCCCTTGATGAGTTGGATTCCACGTGATGCATAACCTTAAAGGAATGGATTATGATTACATATAGCTTAAGTAACAAAAAAGACATGTTCAGACTAAAAATCCTGCTTAAATTTCTTAGATATAAAAACTGTGAACAATCAGAATACTGAATTGCTTGATTTCATTAGAATAATACACCCCATAGATCCACTGAAGGACCAAAGCATCAAGTTTGACCCAGTCGGTGTACTCCGGGTCGGTTTTCTCAGGCGGTGGGGTGCCATCGATGTGATTGTAAACATCGACAGATTGGACATGTAGTTTGAAGAGGCGAACCCACGTAGCGTAGGTCACCTTCACGCCGTCGAGAACGCGAACACGGTGAACAATGTTGGGTACGGTGTAGGCTAGGTGGATCGGCTTTTGGGGTGTGGAAGAGGAGGGAGCTTTTTCGGTGGTCATGGTGGAGACTTCGGATCACAGGATCGAAGATGAGAGGGAGAAGGCTTTGATCGAAATCAAAAACTACACAAGAACGGCGGATGATCTAGATCATGCGCATTAGGGTTCTTGGCAATGATACCATGTGAACAATCAGAATACTGAATTGCTTGATTTCATTAGAATAATTAGAATAATACACCCCATATATACTATACAAGAGATAATAAAAGGAAACCTAATCAACATAAAACTAGACAATATTGGTACATTAATACAAAATACAAACCAATAATATCCAAAGATATTATTCGGTTAACAAAAACTTCTTTTTGAAACCTAACTCTTTAAGTTTTTCGGTCAATTTCGGTCATAGTTTGGTTTTTTTTTTTATGTTCACCCCAATATCTAGTAGATTTAATTATGTACAAATCATCACATTGTTGTTTTTATTATTGTATTATATTCTAGTAAAAATAGCTTTTGCCAAATTATTTATTAATGTATGTGATCTTAAATTAAATCCGAAATTTTGTAGGTTATAATTTATATAGGGAAATTTACATAAACAAAAAGATGATAAGATTCGATGTATCAAACATTAATATTCTATAAACTTTATAGTTGTAGCTTGTGAGGGTATTACACCTACACTAATACATTAATATGCACCTGATTGTGAAAATGACTTGGATATAGTGGATAGACTTTTTAAAAAATCCAAAAAACTTCAACTCCCCAAATATAAAACTTCAATCCATTTATTTGTAAAAGCATTTCCACTTTAAATTAAAAGAAAGAAAAAAGTTGTGCATCTTCCTTCACGCCTAAGTTATGCATTTCACAATCTTAGTCTTAAAAAATCCCCTTTGTTATAGTTTAGTATTTTATAAAACACGAGTGGGTACTCACCACAGATTGTGTCGTATCATTCTATATTTTTAATGTAGGAATCTCTATCACATGATTATCATGTGATGCGAAACCGAGTCGTAGGGGCGAACCAAATTTTCAAAAAAGCTTAAGCGAAAATTTAAACCGATATGCATATGCCAACAAAATGAAAAAAAAATAACAAAATTTAGATTTTGATATATAATACAAAATTTTATCCATTGGTCGATAATAATAATAATAATAATAATGTATACTACTATTGTGGCCAAAAACAATCCAAACATTCATTCCTGTTGTCAAGAGCAATCCAAGTAACGTAACACTCTTACATTTACACTTGTAAATTGAAAAAAAAGTACTTAAATTAGAATGAGAATTATATAATATGTGTTTATATAGAATAGAGTAGATTATTATTTTGATTAGTGTGGTTTGTGATCTTCAAGTCTTTCGGTTAAAAAGGAATTTTGTAACAAGTTAGGCCCGCGACTTGTATTCTATAACATCAATCCAATAAGTTAACACCGTTAAACATCTTTATTTAAAATATCACATGGTCTTTTTTTTTCAAACTTAATTAATAAAAGAATAAAAATTTTAAAAATATGTTTTGTTTAATAAATAATTAACTCTTTTTATAATAATAAAAGAATCTTAAATTTTCATGTGAAAAGATAAACGTTGAAGAAAATAATTTAAAATATTTTTACATAATTACAAGAAACATATAAAAAAGTTTTGAAATATTTTTTAGAAGAAGCGTTTTTATTGAATATTGAAAAAAAAGTAGAAAATAGTTTTTCTATTAAGGACTATTGGATTTTAATAATCCAAGTTATTTTTAGTTGGCCGATAATAATCTCAATTACAAAAATTCCGCACAATAATCCTATTTTTAAAATCTTCGATTATAATAAACCGTCGTTAGTAATTGACTAACACTGTTAGTCTCTTGATGAGTTGCCAGCTGATATGGATCCGACGTGGCTCCTCCAACCAATCCTCATAACATTTAACCACATATGGTACATAATTAACCCAACCACCAAAATTTACCCTCACTCTCTCACACGAAATCTGACCATCCGACCCTTCGACCCTCCATTATTGACAACTACATCGAAATCCAGACTTCAATAATCGATTGTAAGGTAATGAATGTGATAAGGTTTTTTTATTTTTCCCTAATCTCAGCGCATTATGTCGAATTGTTTGTTTAGTTTTGAAGGTAGCTATGGTCGACAAACTCATTGTGAAGATTTGGCATGGAGGAAAGTTTTTAAAGAAGAAAAGATGGGACTACGTCGGTGGTGGAACAATCACATTTCAAGTGGTGATCGACAAATTATCATACTTTGAGCTTGCTGATTATGTGATGGAATACGATATGTATTCGAGCATACATTTTTTTAATGTATTACCTTATTCTGGAAAACCCATTGAGGTTTGTTTGGTTGAGTTGAAAAAATGACAACGATGTCATGGAGATGCTGAACCAGTTGGGTGATGAGTTTAGGCATATGTGTTGTATTTATGTTGAACTAGCCAAACATCCTAACAGAGCAACCCACATAGCCCAACCCACTATGTCGCCAGCCCACAATGAAGCCCAACCCACAATCATAGCCGACAATGAAACCCTACTTCTATCACAGAAGTTATATTTGTAGCTGAATATCAGATTTAGGTGAGTTAGAAGGTTGTACAGCTGATGTAGGTGAGGCTAAAACCCCTAAAGTAGATGAAGTTGAATCTGATAGATCTGAGAAGGATGAATTAATTTGTTCAGAATCAGACACATATGATGAGGAGTGGAGAATTGTGAGTGGTAATATTGCAAAGGTGAACTAGGAAGATGAGCTACTAAAGAAACAATTGGTTGAAAAGTTAGGCCAAAACACTAGTGACGAATTCAACTCACATGTTCAGGAGGGGAGTGATGATAGTACCTATGAGAACTCTGAGGGTAGGGGTGAGCAGGAAACGGATTTTACCCTCTAGGCCCGGTAAACCCGACATACCCGACCCTGTAAAGACCATGTTTTTAGTAAACGGGTCGGGTCCCGGGTTTTGAAAATAATGTTAATTGGGTACGGGTCGAATACGGGTCGGGTACGGGTTTTGACGGGTAAAACCCGTTTTGTGTGTTTGATATATGAATCAATATGTAGGTCCGTTCATTTGAATAAAATAAAATAGAATTAAATAGTACGTAAATAAAAAACTTGCTTTACCTGTTGTTTGTTAGGTAAGTTTGAAAAAAATTAGGATTGAATATGCATTTGAGTTATAAATATATGAAAAAATATATTCTTAATGATTTATGAATCAAATTAATTGATAATCTGTGATTTTGAAAAATATGCTGTTTACATATTCTTAGTAATCAGTAATTTCAAAATCTACAATTTAGTTATCTACGAATCACTGAATCAAACAGATTCTTCAATTGACGACAAGTCAATTACTATCACAATTTTTAGCTTCTAACCCTCATTCATATTTTGATGGTTCAATATTTGAAGTTTCATACTCGCATTCATCCCGATTCATCACTATTCAGTTCGTTTGTTCACCCGTGAATCGTAACATAGTAAGTTCATCATTTTAACCCGTGGATGTGTGATGACATACTCGTACTGAGTCAAAATGAATCTTATTTAACGGGTACGGGTCAAGACCCGAATACCCGCAAACCCTGCGGGTCTAGACCGCTTAAACCCTGAAAATAAAAGTACGGGTACGGGTACGGGTCAAGACCCGAATACCCGCAAACCCTGCGGGTCTAGACCGCTTAAACCCTGAAAATAAAAGTACGGGTACGGGTTCACTCTATTGGCTTAAACGGGTATGGGTTTGGTACGGGTCGGGTACGGGTATGACGGGTAAAACCCGTTTGCACACCCCTATCTGAGGGTTTCATAGGATTCTCGTTTGTGCTTGTTAAACACAGAGGTGTTTCATAGGATTTTCATTTGTTTTGACAGTATCAGAAAAGGGTTTTAGCTGGTCATAGAAAACAAATGTGTTTAGATGGGTGTTTTCTGAAAACCTTCCTTGAAGGCATGTTTCTAGCAGCAATTAGAAGAGATGTAAATGGTCAGATGTACCATGTGGCATGGTCAGTGGTGGAAGGTGAAAATACCCTAAGTTGCACATGGTTTATGGGAGAGTTGAAGAAGTGTTTAGGTGTGAGAGAAGATGTAAAGGGTTTAACACTAACATCTGACCAACAGAAGGTAGGGGTGGGCATTCTTGGTTTCCCGACCCGACCCGAGACCGATATTTACCTAAAACAGTGAGCGAAGTCCGACCCTAATGGTAATATCGGTATTCGGCCTTGGGATTTTGCATTCGGCTCGATACAATCTGGATTCCCGAAACCGACATTAATTTTGAATTTTTTCGAGTTTGTTCCTTTATAAACTGATTGCTTTCATAAAATTTTGACTAGGATTGCTTGGTTTTGTTCTACAAACTCAAAGCTAGTGTTAATATCTGGATTCGATCAATTTTTTGTTGAAATTAACTCAATGTTCTTCGGTTTCTCTTTGAAGTTCATCCATGGCAGATTATTCTAAGAATGATATTACATGTTAGCTTTGATTGTATTTCAATCGTTCGTCATCTGCGAGTGTACTACAACTTTTAATTTGAATTTTGGTTCAAAATCGAGATCACAAGGAGTTCACAGATCGTCTTCTTCGTTGATATTCCCATGTTCATCATCATTTCAAGCTATTCATTTTCATCATCCAGAATTCTTAAAATCTTAGTATTCATATCGTTTTTTTTTTCTCAAAATCTTTGGTTTACTGTTCCGATGGCACTACTATGATGAATTTCATGTTCCAATTGCATTTTGGTTGAATCAAAAAATTCTCAGAACGTGTTATTGTTGCGATGGGGTTCATCGATTAAGATTTTCAAATCATCACAAAACCACGTCAATATGGATCTTGTTTATTGGTGTTTGATTTCAAGCGTAATCATGTGTTTAATTTTGTGTTTCATTAGGTTATGATGGATCTGTGGTAATTCTAAGTTCGAAATTAATATGAATTTCGGTCGGTCGGTCCATCTCAGGATTTTATTACACGGAACCCTAGGTTCTTGTGTTTGTTGAAGAAGAAGACATCATCCTTGTGTTTGTTGATTGCGAGATGATTCATTGGATCCGACGGGTTTTCGATTTGAAAATTCTTCAAATTAGGATTCAAATGGTGGAGAGTGGAGACGATGAGTGAATGAGCGAAACATTTGGGCAGTTTTAATTCAAGTGGAGGAGCCACGTCGGATCCATGTCAGCTGCCAACTCATCAACAGACTAACAGTGTTAGTCAATTACTAACGGCGATTCATTATAGTCCAAGACCTTCAAAAAATAGGATTATTGTGAGGAATTTTCGTAATTGGGATTAATTTAATCGACCAACTGAGAATAACTTGGATTATTAAAATCCAATAATCCTTCTATTAAAAACAAAAGAATTCAACTCTTAAGAAATTTTTTTAAGTATCAGTAAAACTAGAAATAAAATCTTAATAATAATATTAATTAAAAATATTTTATAAGAGATTCATAGTAAAAATAACGCTTTTTATACTAACACTGTGCAAAAAATTTAAAAATAAATATAAAAACATTGCAAAAAGATTTTTAAAAAACAACAACAACAAACAACAAAAAATTTAAAAATAGTACATAAAAAGTAACACTTTTATGTACTATTTTTAAATAATTATTTTAAATAATTATTATAAAAATAGTACATAAAAAGTAACACTTTTATAAATATTTAATTATAACAACAACAACAAACAACAAAAATTTTAAAAATAATTTAAATTATATTGACGTAACAATTTAAATTAAGATGATTACTACATATAAAAAATAAGAAACAAAGAAATAGAGATCATAATGCCCCTCATGTGAGGTGTATGTAGAGATGCACAAACCGTTTTTTAAACCGGATTGGTTCGTTTGACATTGAGGTTAGACGGGGCATTTGCTCCTTTCAACATCTAGTAACGTGGTTTCTCATAGTGGTTTTTCAAAGGTGTGTTTGCGGCGACAAACATTAACTTGTGACACAATTTGCACCGACTCTTTTTCGGACTACTCTCTGTGATACGCATATCATAGTGAGACAAGATGTATTGGTTCCTATTCGCTAGAATAACGCTAACTACTTGATTCTCGGATGAAGAGGTGCCACAAGTACCAAAGAAACCACTAGCACTTGAAGAAGCCATTCGAGATTTTTGAGATTATGAAGTTTTTTTTAGCATTTCTACTCTTAAACAACACGATGAAAACTATCCAAAAAACTAAAAAATAAAACTAAAAAGAAATATATTATGACTTTTTACTACTATTTCATCGGGTAAAGTTCATGTAAAAACAATTATTTATTGTAAGAACTTAAAAACCAACTTAAATGAGTGATAGTTAAGTAATTTTATCCTTTCTTTTTAATTACTCCACTACATTTATGGTAAATATGGTAAAGATCATATTTCTATTGTACAAACTTATAAGAACCAAATAAAAGTTATTTCAAATGAAGTTTTTTTGTGTAATTTGATATTTTTTTTAATTTAAGTTCACGTATATCCACTCATATCCACCCGATGACTAAAAAAAAAAGTTTTTTTTGCTGTCCGACTATGTTGCATATATGCAACATATGAAACATACAATGTTGCATATATGCAACATGGTATGTTTCATATGTTTTATATGCAACATACCATGTTGCATATATGCAACATTATATGTTTTATATGTGCAACATTATCACATCTTTTTTCTTGCAATGGGAACCCGTCGCCCAAGAAGATTAGACTTCAATCGATTGTATTCTTCGCGAAGTCCTGAGATAACAAGCATTATCACGTCTTTTTTCTTTAGTGGTTCCCCAATGTTGGAGAGAGCAGTGGTGTATTCTTGGACCCGAGCAAGATAAGTGGTTGTGGTTTCATCACCTTTCATCTCTAACTATAGCAATTTAGTTTTCAAAGTGTATATCCGGGATTGAGTATGTGGTGCATTAGGACGCTCGAGAAAGAGCCAAAGATCTCTTGAGGTGTCACCTTGAACATGATGGAAGGATGATTTAAAGACGGTAGAAATCAAGAGCATGCGAACGTGGGCATCTTTAGAAACCCATCTTGCATGAATAGGGTTTGGTTACGCAGAATCAGTCGTGGCGGCTCTGCCGCCGGAGGCAGATGTCCCGGGAACTGCGATTGTAGCGGGTGGACATGGAATTGTGCCATCAATGTAGCCAAACATGTTTATAACTAAGAATGGCTGGATCTTTGTTTTCAATACCCGTACTTTGTAGGGGATAAAGTGAATGCAAAATGGGAGGTCTTCTCTTCGGTGGTAAAGGCAGGGAGGAGGGCCATTGGAAAAAAAAATAAGGGGCGGCGACAGGGAGGTGATGGTGGCGGCTGGAGAAATTCTGATGGGAGGGATGGCAGCTGATTAGTGTTATACAAAGTTAAACCAGGTATTTGGAATTGTGAATTGTATAATGGTAGGGGTAGGCTATTCGTACCCCATCCCTTACTTGTTGTAACCCTCCCTGAAAAATAAAAACTTGTCATATTTATCTCTTATAAATATACGTATATTAAAAAAGTTATTTTTTGAATATTATATGCACTTCCTTGAAAATATTAAAAACACTTTTCTTTTACAGAAAAAAATTAAAACTTCTTTTTGAACAAACTTAAACAATTTTTGATAAAAAAAAAACGAATACCTTAGTTTAGAAAGAAAATGAAAAAAGTGGCTAAAAAATAACGATGAATATAAAACAAAAGAAGTTAAAAACTATTTTCAATGAAAAAAACTAATCTTGTAGTTTAAAAAGTACATAAATAACAACAAATATAAAACAAAAAAAAAAACAGGTTTACTAATAAATTAAAATATATATATTTTTTAAATATAGAAAAATCTTTGTTTAAAAGTAATCACGTTTAAAAAATATAAAAAAAATTATTATTTAAGATATGAAAAAGTATGTTTAAAAATAACTGTTCGACTTATTTAAAAAAAGATAAAAAGAGTTTGAGGTTATTAGGTTTTTTTAATATTTGAATTATGATTTTATTATGATGTATATATAAACTAAATATAAAAAAAATTAATTTAAGAAAATGGATGTTTGTCATGTACAAAAGTTTATTTTGTTTGAAAGAAACAAAAAGTTTTGAATTGTATAAATCTATAAGTTAGGGGAGGGGGTGCAACAAGTAAAAAAGATGAAGAGGGGGGTACGAATAGCAACATCCATAATGGTATTGCATAATAATAAGGGAGCTCCTATACTCACACCCCCTTACTTTTTCCTACACCCCTTTACGGGGTCGTAATTAGTTTTACAGGACTGTAAAATTTTTACGGGGTCATAAATATAGTTACGGGGTCGTATATCGCTAATTTCTAGGAATTCAGAGATTCCATGACTGATGTAATCATATTACGAGGGTGTAAACCTATTTACGGGGTCGTAAAAGTTCAAAATGACTGATTTGTTGTGCAGAATGAGTTTCAACCGTTACTGTCTATGAATTCACCTCCATGGTGAATCCTTAAGGTGAAATAATCTGGGTTGCCCGCGTATACACCATCTACTAGTAACCCGTCCTCGTGATCATTAAGCGAACGAATCGAATACAAACGTGGGTTAGTGGAAGCCATTACGGTTTTTCGAGTGGTAAATTTAAGATTTTTAATGAAAAATTGTGGGGAGTTTGGAATGAACCGTTCAAGTGTATATATAGTGGGTTCATACGAGGGTGTAAATATAATTACGGGGTAGTACAATGTGGTAGGCAAAACATTTATAAATTTTTTTACAGGGCCGTAAAGGGGTGTAGATTTGAAAATGTCCGACACTTGACTAGTCAACTGTCAGAATTTTTGTCTTTTAGCTATACGACCCGTAAATATATTTACGGGGTCGTAAAAGGGTGCAATTAGAATCAAGGGGTGTGAGTATAGAATCGGCCAATAATAATTTGTGTACAATAGGTATATATGCTATACTAAGTTACATGGAGATCCCTCTAATATAAACATTGTAACATATGACATGTAATATGTCTAATACAACCAAACTATCATGTTGTGTGTTGGTCACCACTCAAAATACATGTGGTTGTTCATCCGTACAACACTCACAAAATGGTCGCGTGGTTAAGGCCACCACCCTCTAGGTTGTTCTATCCCTTGCTGTCTCACCCAAGTGGCCGCTTCGGCAATAGGATGTTAAAATGCATTCCTCACGGGGATCTTGAGTAAACCGTTTACTTGATCCAGCCAAACTGGACTATGTTTGCAAGCATCACAAGTCTCTATATGGTCTCAAACAAGTTCCTCAGGTGTGGTTCGCCCGCTTATTTGTCGCTCTGCAACGGCTTGGGTTCAAAAACGGACCCTTCCTTATTTATATACAACTCTCGTGGTACACTAATGTATTTCCTCATTTATATGGATGATATAAATGTTACAGGAAATAATTTGGTTGCCACCTTGACAGCTAGTTGTTTTTCTTAATCTTTATGATTCCAACCAAAACATAAACTAACTAGCACTAAGCAATTTAAAGTCAAATATCAAAACTAGCTATTACATCATGTCATCATGTATCAACTTTCTATATAAATGTTAAGTTTTTTATATTCTAAAAGACCTGAAGAACCTTTTGACTTGTGTATTGTAGAACATTTCCAAATCTTAATTGAATAAGAAAAAAGTTCTACAAGAACAAGAATATATATTCTGTCAAAATGAAGTTTTGATTCCTGTGCAAAGAAAATAAGTAATTTCCTTTTATAGGTAAGATTCCACCACACTACTCACTGTCTCACGTTAGTTATAAGTTATAACCACCAACTAATTGAATAAGCGTCTAACTGAATAACTTGGTGGTAAAGTGGTTACTGATACGGATCAACCCGTTATGGATCAGACCAGCCCAACAAGAGGAGCATCAAGGCCCAAGAGGAGGTTACAAGGCCCAATGATTGCTGCATGTTTTGAATTGTTGCTCCATGTTTTCCACATTCCTTCTTTTCAGTTGTTTTGCACGTTAATTTAGCTCCATGTTCTCCATGTTTAGAAAACGGTAGGTTAGCACTAGTATGATCTATTTATAGTTTGCATTTTGGAAATAAACTGAGTGAAGAAAATTAATGAAAGTTTAAGTCTTGTTTCTCTATATGTTTTCTTGGAGCCTAACCCACTCAACGGGCCTATTTTGGGAGTTTATAGGTTTTCTCCGTAAACCTATCAGTTACTCTCCAACCAAAAAGTTATAGGTTCAAATTGTACAGAAGACGGGTTAAAAAAAACTAATCGAATAAACTTGCCAACAGTTACATTTATTGTTTTATACATAACCTTGTATCTCATGCTGGAAAACCATGTTTTGCCTCTAACATGTATCTTTATGCAAACTATAAGACTCTGACAATACAAACTATAGCGAACATACTTTCAAGAAAACGCGTTCTTTGGCTTGGAATCACCGCTTGAGGAATTGTTCTCTACTTGTGAACTCCCAGTTAAGGATGGCTCGACGAAAACAAGATGCTCAGTTTGCTCACCAAAAAACTGGACAGATTGTGGGATTGGAGGCATCTTCACATCTAAAACCCCTTCAAGAATCTGTTCCACTTGACTCATTGAAGGCCTACTGTCCACATCATCTTGGATACACCAGTATGCAATTTTGCAAACTGTAGTCACTTGTTCAACACTCGCTTCCCGGTTTAACCTCCTGTCTAGTACACTAAGGATATCACCTCTCGTCATAACGACATTTGCAGCCAAACTAGGAAAGAAGGTAAAACTTGAACTTTCAGATTGCTCTACATTTCTTTTACCATTAACTAACTCAAAAAGCATCATTCCATAGCTAAAAACATCGGCTTTGGCTGTGACAGCGAGTCCTGATAACCATTCGGGAGCTAGATACCCTCTTGTCCCTCTTATGGTTGTCAAGACTCGACTGAAGTCTCGACCCATAAGTTTAGCCATGCCAAAATCTGCAATTTTGGGACGGAAATCAGCGTCCAAAAGAATGTTTTCTGGCTTTATGTCGCAGTGGATTATACAGTCTCTGCACTTCTCATGAAGATAAACCAACCCTCTAGCAATTCCAAGTGCAATCTGATACCTTATGTTCCAAGGTAAAAGACCATCTTCTTTTTCATGGAAAAGATGGGAATCTAGAGAACCATTTGGCATGTAATCATACACCAACAACTTATTAACACCTTGTGCGCAGAACCCGCGAAGACGTACAAGATTAACATGTTGGATCATCCCAATTGTGCTGACTTCACTCCTGAACTGTTTATCTCCTTGGCTTATGCTTTTGAGTTTCTTAACTGCCACAATGGATGAATCACAATCACAAAGTACCCCTTTGAAAACCGAACCAAAACCGCCTCCTCCTAACTTGTCCGAGAAGTTTTTTGTGGCTATTTGCAAATCTTTGTACACAAACGCCATCAATGATCCATCCATCGTCGTTCTTGGAACCAACCGTCTCTTTGTTCTATAAGTTATAAGCACGAGTAGACCCAAGACAAGAACCACGCCTCCAAGGCACGCAACTAAAGTAACCATGGCGACCCGTTTACTCTTTTTACGACTTGGAAGATCTTTAGATGAAACCTTGATGTATAACGTTTTCCCGTTGGCATTATCTTCTGAGAGATTCAAGAGCTCTCCATCCCAAACGGAACAGTTTTTATCCGCAAAAGAGTATGCATTACACGAGCAACCGTTTAAACAGGCGGTTCGACATTCTCCAGCACTCTTAACTGCCACAGAACTATTTGGAGGCATGTTTGTGACTTTAACCATGAGAAAACCAGGCTTCTCCATGTTTCTCCCACAGATTAAACCGGTTTTTCGCACACACCCACCGGAGAAATCACCTTGATTCCATTCCCTCTCTGATCTAGGCTCAAAACCAGTCAAACAGTTACAAAATGACAATCCAGTCTGCTTGCAAATACCAAAAGCCCCACAGAAACCATAAACCTGACACTGTGTTTCAGGTTGAGCCCAAAACACATTCCACTGGTTTGTAGATTCCAACCATGTTTGCTGCTGAAGTTGTCCAGAAACATCCATCAAAAACCTTGAAACAACCGAAGGATTATACGCAGCATAAGTGAAGTAACTCTCGTTCTCATTCGTTTGATAACTGAAGTTATAAAAACTGTTAATCATCAATGGATCCCACGACCCGGTATCCCAATATATTTGATCTCCATTCCACTTATTAACAAACATCTTTTGGGACGGGACAAGCTCGAAAGAATAGCGTCCCACAGCAGGATCATCTCTGCTTTTCCAAGAAGTAAGAACCTGGCTTTTGTTTGTTCTCTTATCATAAGAAAATCTAGCACCAGATAACCAAGTATGAGTTGGATGATCAAAACTTTGCCAAACGGGCTCAACCGAATCTAAACCGTTGTTTAAAACTAAGTTACCATCATCAAGAATAACAGCTATAGCTGATCGCGAATTCGAACTGCTTCTAGAAGTGATGTTTGTGGACCAGATTGGCAACTTGGACTCATTTAACAGTACTAGATTATTTTCTATGATTTTTAACGCGGAACCGAATCTATCGGATACGGGTGTTTCTCTGTTGGCTACCCAAACTATGGTAGGAGGATTTGAAGAGTACTTTTTGTACCAGATTCCTATATAGTAGTTTGAAGAGTTACCTGCTTTGAAGAAGCCCAACTCGAAGATTTCGCCTTTGGATATGATTGTTTCGTCTCCGGATAGAGAATCGGATATGGTGTCATCTCCGGATGAGAAAGAAAGGGTGAGAGATAAGCATAAGAAGAGCATAAAGTTTATAAAAACTGTCAGTTTTTTTGTGAAGTACATAGCTGATGATCAAGAAGAAAGAGAGATTTCATAGAAACAAATGAACAAATAGTAGATTTAACGGTTTAATAGAGTTGGAAGTTGTGGTGAGTAAACTGTCAAACAAATAGAATAAAAAAAAGAAAGAAAACTATGTGGAAGTCAATGGTTAAAAGACTACGGTGTTGTGGAAAGCTACGGGATAATAGACTGCATGAATATTCAAATAAGTAAGCTTCAAAGGTAATAAATAATAGGGAAAAGGACGAAAATGGCCACCGTTGACCATTTCGTCCTCAAAATAGCCCCCCTTGAAAGTCGTCGTCCACCATTTAGCCCCCCTTGACGGTCGTCGACGACCGTCGTAGGTTGTCTGGACGACCGTCCTGTCATACCCAACGAGCCCACGACACGTGTATAAGCAATGGTCGTCGGCGACCCTACTTCTCCGACAACGACCATACACGGCCGACAACGACTGTATCACCTGAGATAGTCGCCGGCGACCGTCTGCCACCATTGACAACCTTGTCCACGGTCGTCGACGACTTTATTAATTTTTTAATTTATTTTTAGGGCGTTGACCGGATCATTAGGTCGTTGACCTGCCCAAACATGGGCGTTGACTTACATGACGACCGTCGTCGACGGACGTTAATTTTTTTTTAATTTTCTTTAATTTTCTTTAATTTTCTTTTTTTAACCTTTTACCTTTAAGTTTCCATGATGCCTATATATAGCTTTTAGCCCCCCCTGACGGTCGCCGACGACCGTGGACAAGGTTGTCAGTGGTGGCAGACGGTCGCCGGCGACTATCTCAGGTGATACAGTCGTTGTCGGCCGTGTATGGTCGTTGTCGGAGAAGTAGGGTCGCCGACGACCATTGCTTATACACGTGTCGTGGTCTCGTTGGGTATGACAGGACGGTCGTCCAGACAACCTATGACGGTCGTCGACGACCGTCAGGGGGGCTAAATGGTGGACGACGACTTTCAAGGGGCTATTTTGGGGACGAAATGGTCAACGGTGGCCATTTTCGTCCTTTTCCCTAAATAATATATTATTCAACCCAAACAAACAATCTCAATTATAGATAAACACAGCTAATAAAATGTTGGAAAAATCTACGAAAAATGTTTGTGAAAATGTTTTTTCATTAACTTGGACTATATCTAATTTAACTTTTGTTAGTATATGTGTTTTTTTAATGGGTTTGTGTTCTTCTGTGTGAAAACTTTACAACATGTTATGACTCGTTCATCACCCTCAAGACTATAAAGATTTGTCTCAAGTAAACGTGGAACTAATGGAGGAATTCGTGTGGAATCGAGAGAAGTTCACAAGTATGTTTTTAGAACACAAATTCATTAACATTCAAATGAACGATTACCAACTCATTTATAGGTGTTCAAAGGTTGTGACATAGGTTAAGCTACCCTTTTGCTAATATCTTTTTAATACTTAGGTTATGGATTAATTACATGTAGTTACACAATACTTGGGATAAATCTTGAATTAGGATTTCCAACATTCTCCCCCGTAATTTTGATTTATCCTGCCAAGTTCCTTTACTCCGAGTAAAATTCTGATAATTTCTATGAACTTTACTCATTGTAGTGCTTTCGTTAGGATGTCGGTCTTTTGAAGTTCTCTACTTTACATGATCGACATGAATTATTTATTGTCTATGTATTCATTGATAAAACGATATCTTGTGTTGATATGTTTTTATCTTTCATGAAAAAAGACCTTGAAGCCTTAGTGTTTGATATGATGTAGATGTGGTTGCCATAAATCATGATTCACATGATTTTTTTTTTTGGAATGTCCAACTAAGACTATTTACACACCAGTTGAGGCAATTCCTAGGGAAAACCACCTCCTCTAAAGGCCGGGTGGAAAACCTGTCAGACTCAGGGATCGAACTTGGAACTTGTGACCTCTCAGTCCCAAGTCTTCCCCTCATCACCAATACCATTGAGCCAAATGACCAATGGTATCATGATTCACATGATGACCATGGTATATTTGCTTACTTATGGTTGGCCCAAGATATTAGCTAATTGTTGAAGTAGAATATTATTCCAATTGTTCATTTTCCATCATCCGGATCTACTCAAAACTACTATTGTTGTACCGAATGATTTCTTTGTTTCCTCTTTTTAGTTATTCAATTGCAGAATCGATAGTTCTTTTTAGAGGCGGCCCAATAGGTTAAGCAACCCAAGCTAGTGTTTAAGCCTTAAGTGTTGTTGATTTCGAACCGAAACCGTAGACGAAATCGAAAAATTACTTGGATTATACTACGAGTCGTGTGATCACTTTCAGAACAAACAATTTGATCGGTATAATTAAATAGTTGAACGGATAAAACGTAGTATACGTAAAAGAATCGGATTTAATTTCTTTGAGAATCAATCATACCGAAAGAAGAATCGAATAGGTATTGTTGTGTGTTCCTGGTGTAATCCAATTTTGAAGAACCCAAAAAAATTTCCAATGAAGGAACCGTCGTTCTCCTTTTTTTGCCCATTTCCGTTTTTTTTAACCAAACGTAAAAACATATCCACAAAATTTGGGAGTGAGTCTTCCCAACCACCGTATTTCCTATTCCTTGAAAAAACTAATTTTCGAAACTCAAAACTTAATTAAGTTAAACCAAAATTAGTTATGTAATATAATTATTAAAACTCAGCTTAATGGTTGATATTTAGCCCAACCAAATCATACTTAAACCAATAACACACACCATCCATTAGTAACAACCGAGTCCGCACTCCCGCATCACCTAACTCGGTTGATTACTAACGAGATCAACCTAAACGACAAGTTAATCCAATATTACAAATGGCATTGATAACACTAAAATTACCAACAATCCTCCCCCATTTTAGTGATATCCTTGATTAACTTAACTTAATCCTCAAAGAAACTCAAACTTATGCATAAATGGAAATGTCGCGACGATTGAATTTCCATCTTAGTATATTACACATTCCAAATATTCGAATATTAAGGGTGTCACTAACGGATTGAACCCTTACTATTACGTTGAATACCCGAAGATAATATACACATAAGTTTATAAATCCATATGTTCTTACCTGACACTATATTTTACTAGCCTGTGTCCAATCCTTCAAAGAGTATATCAAAGCCAAGTCCAAGCTTCTTGAAGCGGCTAAACTTCATACTCTTATAGGTAGTTCTTTCATGCACCTGCAAATGCACTTTTCAAAGAACTATTAAGAAGCTATGCTTCAACCTCTCTCATCTTACAGTCTGAACACAACCTTGAGATGATTTTGATCATGTGTTCCAATATCTCTATGACAAGCTTTCCACATTGAATTCAGCACCTAAAGTCTATTAGATGGGAATTGGGTATCTTGATATAGGATATTTAAAATGTGGACTTTAAACCCATCTCTATATATGACTGATTTTCACGAGATCTCTTCCTAACTTTCAGTTAGATCATCAGCCAATTAACCTTTAGAATTACAATCTCAACAGATATCACACCATGCATGATGAGCTCATAAATCATGCCATGTATAATGCATATATATAAATAACCGTCTAGACTTTCCATTATACATCCAACTAATATCCTTAGTCATTACTATCATACTTGATAGATATTAGTGATATCGGTTTAACTTACAATGGAATACTATAATACAAGTTTCTCAGCTACTCGGTTGCTTTACCAACTGCAACAAATGCTATAAACCCATATTCCATTAACAATTTATGCAAGTTTATTTCTTAATTATCCAATAAATAAACCTCCAAAGAGAAAATACACATCCTCTTAGTTATTCAACTTGAATAATCCAAACCATAGTCCATGGTTATTTTTAGGTACTTGAATAATCTATTCGCAAATAGTCAAAACATTCATATGAATCATGTTATAATACTTTCATATATCCTCATAACATAAGTTATATCAAGCCTGTTGCTCAGTATACCATACTTCAGGCAACCTATTGCTTTATA
Organism: Deinandra increscens subsp. villosa; assembly: GCA_039602395.1. Classification (NCBI taxonomy): domain Eukaryota; kingdom Viridiplantae; phylum Streptophyta; class Magnoliopsida; order Asterales; family Asteraceae; genus Deinandra; species Deinandra increscens. Next base: position 3,701,738 of record JBCNJP010000017.1, read on the forward strand.
ATTCCATTTGTGAGATAGATTCACCTTGATTAAACACAAGGTTGATATTAGGATCTTTAGAAGCATTACTGAATAACAATAAATTCATTTGTTACTCCAATTTCCTTATTCCTAGGAGAACTACCTCCCCCAGATCCTTCATATCCTTTGTATCATAATTAAATATGCTACATTCACACTTATCTATTTAATTCAGAAAGAACCAATAAGATAAAATCACCTTAACAGTGCATACACACTTTGTGTGTTAGCCCATGCAATACAAACATTCAGGTTTCATGTATATACCTTTCCATCTAATTCACCATTCAATAATGCATTTCCCACATTAATCCGGTGAATTAACAGATTACAAAGTGAGGAAGAAGAAATTAGATGTATATTAGTTTAAATCCTAGTATCATGAGCATATTTATCAAAGAAATCGATTCTTTCCTTCGGCTAGTGTTACCATGAACCTTCATATTTCCTTTAAAGATCCATTTGAAGCCCAATAGCTTGCATCCAGGAGATAAATCAGTTGAATTCTAAGTATATTGTTATGCATAATATAATCCATCTCATCATGGATTGCCTACTATAAGAAAGCAACTTCTCAAGAATCCATTGCTTCACTATACATCCTTGAATCCTCTTCAATATTAAAATATTTAAATTGATAACCTCACTCCTAATCTCTTTAACTAAATAAAGATGACAACAAACCAAAAAACTTAGGTTCTCTTGTGCTTGGGCTTTTCTTTATCAGAATCAATACATATGTTTTTAACAATATCCTTTGATTCTATGACAATGTTTATAAACACTAAGTCATTAGATTCTAAGAGATAGAACCTCTAGGCCTTTGAGTTTTTAGCATAACATATGAAAAGATCTCTATAATTTTTCTCACCAAAACTCTTTGTATTAGGTTCAATAAGACTTACAACAACAATACAACCCAAACTCTTAGATGGCTCAATTCTAGGCCTTACACCTAAGTTCACAAGGGTTTCTTAATGTAGTAACAAGACTATAAACATAAGCCTAAAAAGTCTTCATTTAACATGAATTGGACAACTCATATTGACCATTTATTTAGGAAATACCACATGTCAATAAAACTCAACAAGGCATGCTTATCAACACAAAGATACATGAAGTAATATACTAAAGTGGCTCAAACTCTATCCAATTTAAAGAGCCACTAAATTTAACATCATTCAAACGTAACAAAATAAAAGAGTTTACTTGACAATCAACCTTATTTCATTCATAGTTGCAGACAACATGATATATATTCATGTCATTTTTGTTTATTCCACTACATAATTCTCTTTGTGTTTCAGCAAACAACCTCATGAACATGATACATTTAAAAATATAGCATGCTTCTTTTATAAAATCATCAGCACATATATACAGGTGTTCATACAAATCATGTTTTTCGAGTCACGCATTCAAGACTATTTACAATATACAAGCAACTAAGCTTATAAATAGTTAATCAAACATTACTACAAATTAGATAAAAATTAGTAGGAATGATTTAACAAGTATCATGTTCACACAATTCTCTTATCATGCATAAGAGTAAAACTGGAAGTCATTAAAATCACTCCTGTAATATACCCGATGATACAAACGCCGCAGTAATCCCTACGCGTCAAACATGTAAAATTCCGCCATAGTTGCCCGGTATAAGTCACACCCATAAATCGTTAAACAAAACAAGGAAATATATTATTATAGAAAATTAAATCAAATTTTATGGTCTCAATTTGGATCTCTCGTAGACACACTTAGAAACACATTTTCATTTACTTGATATCTCTTGAAATCTCATTTGTTGATCAGATAATTATCCTAAGCAAAATAAAACCACACCATATGCCCTGATCATGATTTGAAGTGCATTATACAGATATTTATAGCGACATATGTATATTCATAGATATAACGAACAGAGAGACGTACGCCATCGGAGATCACGAAGGCTCGGTGGAGAAACACCGTGGAATGTTGACCGGAGCAAGTTACTCGGATTTGGATCCCATCTCTTCGTCATCTAAAAGTAGGCGCATATCCAATTTGCAGATAGATCCGATTTGAATTGGAACGAAATAGGGCTTCATGACCGGCGTCCAAATTGAATATCAGTCAAACACACAAACAAAAACCCACATTCTTTCACCGACTCATTCTCTCGTAAACCGTCTCGTTCATTTGATTTTACTGCAGTAATTCTTGAATCACACTTGCAGATTCAAACCGAAATCTAAAATGAAACTTTTCAATCCAATCTTTAATATCCTTCATGTCCGGTCGTAACTTGACGGAAAATACACCCCGAAATTACGGAATTTAAACCGATCAGATCAGTTTCTAAATTGAGATTTCAACAAACTGAGATTTCATCAAACCCAGATCAGTTTCTATCCGATCGAAAATGCAAAATTAAAGTAAACGATTTCCGTTCCTGATCCACGTTTCCGTTCCCCATTACTAATTAAGATAAAACACGGATAAACTATTCAACCGATCAGTTCCCGATTCAATATTAGTGATTACACTTCCAAACCGAATGTCCGATTCCGTCTTGAACACCAAAATTGTTTGTTCTTTTGTTGTTGATTTCGAACCGAAACCGTAGACGAAATCGAAAAATTACTTGGATTATACTACGAGTCGTGTGATCACTTTCAGAACAAACAATTTGATCGGTATAATTAAATAGTTGAACGGATAAAACGTAGTATACGTAAAAGAATCGGATTTAATTTCTTTGAGAATCAATCATACCGAAAGAAGAATCGAATAGGTATTGTTGTGTGTTCCTGGTGTAATCCAATTTTGAAGAACCCAAAAAAATTTCCAATGAAGGAACCGTCGTTCTCCTTTTTTTGCCCATTTCCGTTTTTTTTAACCAAACGTAAAAACATATCCACAAAATTTGGGAGTGAGTCTTCCCAACCACCGTATTTCCTATTCCTTGAAAAAACTAATTTTCGAAACTCAAAACTTAATTAAGTTAAACCAAAATTAGTTATGTAATATAATTATTAAAACTCAGCTTAATGGTTGATATTTAGCCCAACCAAATCATACTTAAACCAATAACACACACCATCCATTAGTAACAACCGAGTCCGCACTCCCGCATCACCTAACTCGGTTGATTACTAACGAGATCAACCTAAACGACAAGTTAATCCAATATTACAAATGGTATTGATAACACTAAAATTACCAACATTAAGGCCCCCGAAAATATATAGCATCTATTTTTTAATGTTTCTATACAATTTTAAAATATGTGTGTATATTGAATGTAATTAAATTATGAAATCAATTAGTAAGTATAAGTATGGTTAAATGCATGAGAAACTATGAGAGATGGGTGTTTCTCTATTTCCTACCCAGATTACTACTGTTGTTGTTTTGACTTTTTTTTACCAAATTCCTACGTAATAGTTGGAAGATTTACCTGGTTTAAAGAAGCCCATTTCAAAGTTTCCACTAAATTAAATGTCTTAAACAAAAATCCTGATCTTTGGTTTTAATTAATTTTGCATTTCCTACATAATATTTTTTATTATGTGGCACGTCAGCCCTAAGAGACGAGTTTTATAAATACGGTTTTGTAACAATCTCCAATTAAAAGTTAAAACATGCTACAATCTCATAATAGACTTGACCGATAACTAACCGGATTATTCTCCAATATATATTGGGTTAATTTTTTTGCTAAAAGATGTTTTTCTTTTCTCCATCTCTATACCCCTTGCTTCCGGTGGTATTATGTTGAAATATGTTATTATTGTTCATATATTTCTCTAATTTCAACTCTAAATATATTGGGCTCTAACTTAAGGTTGGTTTGTGTATATGGGTTGTGTTATATTTGAGTGGGTTGGATTATATGCGACTGGGCTTAAATGATGGAGCAACCGATTGGGTCAAGACTTGGAGAAGGGTCGGATCATGGGGCTGATATAAAAGCCCATTTAGGGTTCCTGGAGGCTGCAGTCATCAAAAAATATATCTTCTTCATTTCTGGTTGTATTTCCACATCATCACAATAGTGTATTTCGTTTGGGTGTTCTAGATTTTGTGTAATAGTGTTAGGGTTTATATTTTTCTGGAATACTTCATGGTTTGGGTAGATTCTTCTCTTGCATCTCTGATTTCCACATATTGTCACACCCAACAGATTTTATATTTCTGTGTTGAAAATAAAGGTGTTTATAGTTCGGTTTAAAATAGTAAAGTTGTCTAAATCGAGCATCAGTTTGGTTTCACAGCCGGTTTTTTCCTAGTGTCTGATCGGTCAGTTTCAACTAGTATAAACCGTGGTGAATGGTTTGCTTTACGATTTATACCAAAAACTGGTTGTATAAAATCGGACCAGACCGTAAGGTGTGACAGTGTATATTTATAAGGAAATATTCCCTCTAGGTGAATTTTGCAGGAGATGGTAAGTTTGACTCGGTCCGTGAGAAGTTCAGTTGGTAGGCAGAGTTCTGAGAGAAGCAAGTTATTCCGGAAGAACTAAGTTATCTTGGAGAAGTGAAGCTAAGTCGGAAGCATCAGTTACTCGGAAGAAGTTGTCCCGAATAAGTATTTGATCCAGATGAACCTTGAGTTCTCTCGGAAGGAGGGTTCATCCGAAGTTGACTATTCTCATGTACTTATCTCGGAACTGACATAAAGCACTATTACAATCTTATTTATAAACATGTTTCCCGCAGCTACAGAAGTCATCTAACTGTCTTGTTAACATTTTTATCCAATGTATAACTTCTGTAGTAACCGGATTATGTTTGGTTTATGTGCTTAACCAGCTAGATGAGCTTAGGGAAATCAAGGGCTATCCTTGATTTCCACTTAGCACTATAAATATTATATTTGCGTTTCTTAGCAACACACACTTGAAATATCATAACAGTTGTTTATAAGATAATACAATTGTAGTGCCGAGTTTTACTTCATACTTGTGTTGTTACTTTGTTATTAACAACTTCAGCTAAACTTGTCTTGTAAGTAAGGGTGAAGATCAACTTGATTACGTTTAGTTTTTCTTTTGAGTAATCTTGTGAGGTTGCTGAGTAATAACCACGATCCTATAATATTAATTTTTTAAATGTTATATATGTGTGTGGGTGTGTGTATGTATGTGTGGATATGGTTATATGAATTGGGCAAGTAATAAGTGGGCTAACTCATATTTGGGCAACCAAAATTGAGGATGATAAATTGATAACTAATAAGGCTTGTTTTAAGCTTATTTTGGACAACTTGTTAGCTTGTTGGAAAATGCTATTTTGTAGTTTATTTTGGATAGTTTGTTTTGACAGCTTCTTTTGTATTGTTAGCTTTTTTACCATCTGTTTTGGAAAGTTTTAGCCGCATATTATACAGCCTATTTAGTTTGTGCCGTATATTATACAACCTATTTTAATTTTGAACAGCTTTTATCTATTTGTAGGAGCTTGTTTTGAGTTTTTTTTAACGGCAAACACTTTTATTCAAAAGGGACTGGTAAGAATCTAAAAACCCCAAAAGATACAAGGAAAGAAACAAATCAAGAAGAACACTTATACATAACATGATTATAGCAACTTAAAAATCATCAAAAGTGCATCATTATGGCCATCCAAACTTCTGCTTTCTTATTCTTCCGGATATCCATTAATATGCAAACGTTTTAATGTTGTCCATAACATTTTCTGCTGAATTCCGTACCTGGTCGAGAGTTACTTGTTTTGAGCTTTTGGCAGCCTATTTTACAGCTTTGATGTATAAAGGTCCAAACAAGTATGAAAAGCTCAAATTATAGAACTAAATCGGAGCGTTACTTTTTTTCTGAATGACAATCTATCACACTCCAACTCATATATTATACACCAGTATTTAAAATGGTCAAGGTTTGAACATGTACCTCCTCAAATAATGCTTCAAAAGACAAAGCCAGCTTCTCCCATTAGTGGAGGGTAATAAAAAGGTATACCTCAACGAACAAAACTATTATCCAATTACACTAAAATACTAAAATAACGTAATCATATAAAAATCACAGGCATAATTTAAACAAGAGTTTTGTCGTCTTGTCGACATTGCATCACTTTGAATAGAAGATGTCTTTATCAATTAAAAAGGGTCATTGTCACAAAAGATATCATATCGTGCAATATCAGGGGAATTCGTGAAAGAAGAAAGGTGGAGTGGATTAATGAAATTAAGAGGGATCATAGGGTTAATGTTGTTTGCGTTCAGGAGACTAAATGCCCTAACCTTTCGGAGATTCCGGTGAGGGGTCTGTGGGGTAACTCGGTGGTTGGTTGGGATGGGGTGGATGCCTGTGGTAGTTCTGGTGGTCTCTGTACCTTGTGGAATCCGGTAGTGTTCAGGTTAGTGGATTCTGTTAAGGCTCAAAATTTCCTGATGACCTCTGGGCAGTTGGTGGGATGGTCGATGGTGGTTAATTTAGTGAATGTTTATGCCCCTCGAGACCTGGCCGGCAGACGTCGGTTGTGGAGGAATTTGCTGGATCTTATGGGTAATAGGTCGGGTTTATGGGTGTTGGTTGGTGACTTTAACGAGGTGCGTTCTCCGGTCGAACGTCGTTTCTCTGAATTCAATCCCAGGGGTGCTGATCTGTTCAATGAGTTTATTTTCGACGCTAATCTTCGGGAGTACAATATGGGGGGTTCAAGATACACTTTCTCGTATGGGAATGGAGTTAATTTCAGTAAGCTGGATAGGGTGCTGGTGTGTGATGATTTTTTTAACTTGTGGCCGGCTGCTTCGCTCACGGCTCTTCCCAGGCGGTGGTCGGATCATAGCCCTCTGGTGTTGCGGATTTCTGGCAAAGACTTTGGGCCGATTCCTTTCAAGTTTTTTTCTTCGTGGCTTAAAGTTCCGGGACTGTCGGATTTGATCAGGGATAGATTGCGTGTCCCTGATGGTAGGTCGTGCCCTCCTGATGTCAAGCTGTTGCACAAGCTGCGTGGTGTTAAAGGCCTTTTGAAGGATTGGAAGAAGAATCATAAAGAGGATACTGATAGAGAGTTTGCTTCTCTGTTGGTAGATGTTAACCGTTTGGATAATGAAAGTGAGACCAGAAGTATAGATGGGGTGGAATTGGAGACATGGGTCAAGAAGAAAAAGCGATTAGCTGAGATTCAAATGGCCAAAGATAGTGATCTTAGACAGAGGGCTAGAATAAAATGGGCGGTAGAAGGCGATGATAATTCGAGTTTTTTCCACGGGTATGTCAACTCGAATCTGGCTAATGGTAGAATCAGTGGGTTCATGGTTGACAATGTTTGGATTGAGGATCCGTTGGATGTAAAAGCTGCGGCTGTGGAGCATTTTAAAAATGTGTTTGAGGTTAGAGGTCCTAACCGTCCTTCGTTTCACTGTCCGGGTATTAATTGCCTGTCTTTGGAACAAGGAGATTGGCTGGTTAGACCGTTTTCGAAGGAGGAAATCAGGGCTGCTGTGTGGATGTGTGATGGGGATAAGGCTCCTGGACCCGACGGTCTCAATTTTGACTTTTTGAAAGCTTTCTGGGAGGTGTTAGAAGAAGATTTTTTCCAGGTGTTGTGCTCCTTCCATGAGACGGGTTCCATTTCTGAGGGATGTAGCTCCGCATTTATTCACCTCATTCCTAAGGTTGTGGATGCTCAGAAGATTGGGGATTTCAGACCCATTAGTCTGGTCGGTTGTATTTCAAAGGTTATCTCGAAGGTTTTAGCGGTTAGGTTGAAAGAGGTGTTGGGATCTTTGATTTCGGAGGTGCAATTGGCCTTCATGGGGGGAAGATGCATTGTTGAGGCTCCCTTGATTATCAATGAAATATGTTCCTGGTTGAAATATTCTAAGAGACAGGGGCTGTTATTTAAAGTTGATTTTTCTAAAGCTTACGATTCGGTAGATTGGGGGTTTGTTGACTCGGTGCTGGGCTACATGCAATTTCCGGATAAATGGCGATGTTGGGTCTGGGGTATCTTGTCCTCTTCCAGGGCGTCTGTCCTTATCAACGGTTCTCCGACTGCGGAATTCCAGTGTTTTAAGGGTATGAGACAAGGTGACCCCTTGTCCCCATACCTCTTTTTGGTGGTTATGGAAGCGTTACACTGGATGCTTGAGAAGGCTAGAGCCATGGGGATTATTGATGGTTTTCAGCTACCGAATGATGGTCCTGTGGTGTCTCACCTGATCTATGCGGATGATGTGATGATCATGGGCAATTGGAGTGACTCCAATATTGCTAACATTTTTCGGCTTCTCCGGTGTTTTTATTTTGTTTCAGGACTGAAGATAAATGTCAAAAAGTGTGGGATGTATGGCATTAATGTGGAGCAAATTCTGGTCAGGCGGAAGGCTGAGGAGTTTAAATGTATGGACGGTTGTTTGCCATTCACTTATCTTGGGTTGATGGTCAGGGCAAATATGAATAGGAGACGGAATTGGCAAAGTATCATCGACACCTTCGAAAGAAGACTAACCAGGTGGAAAGCGAAAACCTTATCCTTCGCGGGGAGGCTAGTTCTTGTCAAAAGTGTGATGGAAAATTTGCCTTCATACTTTTTTTCCCTGTATAAAGCCCCAAAAAAAGTCATTCAAGTGTTGGATAAGATTCGTTTTAATTTCTTGTGGGGTGGTGGCTCGGATAAAAGAAAGATACACTGGGTGAAGAAAGAGGATATCTGTAGAATGAAAGAGAAAGGCGGCCTTGGTTTATCTAAACTCTCTGATATGAATTTTAGCTCCTTGTGCAAATGGCTTTGGAATTACAAGGTTGATGAGAGGAAACTGTGGCGTCGGGTGATCAGTAGCATACATTCTGGTAGTGACCAAGGGGGTTTTTTCCCGGTGAAAAAGGAGGTGGGAGGGGTTTGGAAGGCCATAGTTAATGTCAACCGTGAGTTGGGGAAGCATAATCTTCAGATGGAAAGATGGATGGTGGCCAAAGAAAACGGGTGGGGCTGGAACTGCGATGGTAATGAGGAGTTTTCTGCTAGAGCTATTCGTGGGATGTTGGAATCTAGACAAGGGGGACAGGAGGAGTTTGTGTTGCGACGGTGTCCCCTCGTTCCAGCTAAGGTGTTCACGTTTGCGTGGCTGGCTCGTAGAAAGCGGATTGCTACGGTTGATGCGTTGAGGAAAAGGAATATTAATGTCAACTGGGATCTCTGTAAATTCTGCTCGGAAGGGGCTGAATCGGTGTGCCACTTGTTCACTGGGTGCGGCTTTACTTCTTTGATTTGGAACTGGGTTGCTTCTTGGTGTAAGATTCATCCTATTCTGGCATTCGATGTTGAGGACCTGTTTCGTATTCATTTGGACAAGCAAATTGCGGATAAAAAGAAGGAGGTGGTGTATGGAGTTATTCTTACTGCTTGTTGGTGTTTGTGGAGAGAGCGGAATGCCCTCGTTTTTCAAGGTGGCTCCCCTTCTGTTAGTAAAATTATCAAAGATATTAAATTTTGGTGTAATGTGTGGTTTGAGTGTAGAGGAAAAGGTAGAATGGATTGGAACTCGATGTGTCTGATGTAATTGTTGGTGTTGTGGTGTGGCCTCTCCTTGCTTCTCGCTAGGGGGGCTGTTGGTTTCTAATATATTGCTGTTCAAAAAAAAAAAAACCATATATAATCATTAATAAATGGTTTTGTGTCTTTAAATTAAGTTGAGAGAATGTTAAGCTTATTATGACCACACATCCCTCCTACCATATTTCTCCACTCATCTCTACTTCAAATCAGTGGACTTTGGAGTTTTTGTTTCCAACAAACTAAATGTAAATCCAAAAGTTTAGTAGAAAAAAAATAACATACCAAATGGATGGAACCCTTGAAAACATTTCAAAGTGTGTTTAATACATATAATGTCTACATTTCGGTGATTTCAATTGATAACACCCATTATAAATTATAATCTTGATCATACAACGGGGAACATAACATACTAACACGTACGGATATTTGTAAAATAATTAAACAATTAACTGATGAACTATCATATATCTTTTGAAATAAACATTGACCAACTTATAAACCTAGGGGTTTTTTGAGATAGTTTTTCCTCTAGTAAGATCTAATAAAAGTTCTTAGTTATTAAGGTAACTTAGAGACCAAATATTATATAATCTGTAACATGAAGAAGAGAATTTATATTTGGTTTCCTATATCTATCCATGCCCCTAAACTATTGAGAGAATGAGGAGCAAAACTAGAAAATTTCTTAAGGAGTAGCATATGTACATAAAAACCAAATAACCTTACATAAAAACTAAAAAATCCAAAAAAAAACTCACTTCGCATACTGGTATAAAGGGTTGCACATGTCACACCTAGACCTTAACTAGGTCCATCCCTAGAGAGAATATGAAGATTTCGTCATTGATCGATCTATATCCCTATACTTTATTTTCAAAATTTAACGAACAACTAAAAAAATTCCTTAAATGTAGCTAAATAATATTCATCCTTATATTTATTACTAGGTTAGTAATCCGTGTAATACACGGGCTAAATTTAAGTTCATAATACTAAATAAATATAAAAAAACAAATGAGATTTAAAAATTATGATTGACGTAAAATCCTTATAAAACATTAAATGATAATTTAATAAATTAAAAATTATTAGAACTGAATAATTGTTGATTAATTTTTTAAAAGACTCAAATTATTGAGTAAATTTATCAATTTTATATTATTTGTCATTTATTGAAGTAAAAATATAATTTGAATAAAATTGATAATTAGTCTTAATTGGTGATTTACTAAATTTGTAATTGATTATGAATTTAACATGTGGCGATAATTTAATTGCTTTATTAGGATTAAGATAAAATTTTAACGGACAAAAATGAAAATATAATAAAAAATATATATTTTTAATAATTATATTATAAAAAATAAAAATAGGAAGCTTATATGATTGAGTTTAACACAGCTCCACATATTTTAATTAAGAAATATATAAAGCATCAACCAATTAAATCAAACAAGCTAGTACATCAATCAACTTTATGAATTGTGTGTTGACCATGATATGTAACCTCACCCACTACATTTTCTAAGGTTGCAAATCAAAGATGCTTTATATACTATACAAAGCTGATATAATTTTTCCATATTTTATTAAAATTAATCATGTAAATTTCGGATTTTTCGTAAATAGAAGATTCTTATAATATCATAAGATTTATGAATTTATTAACATGCTTTCTCTCTATATATGTATCTATATTTGTATACAAGTAAAGTTGATGGTCGATATCGGTATATTTGTCATGAAACGGTATAATGCATTTTTGTGTATCTTTATACAATTTTAACAACACTATATGAATACTAATTAATCCATCTAGTTATCAAGTATATTGACAAAGTCCTTCCATCTTGAAAAGATTTTGAGTACATGTGAAAACATAAAATTAAAGGAAGAAGTTTCTTTAGTCTAATTGAGAAGTCACCTTCAGATTAAAGAGCCTCTAAAAGGGGTTAAGAAAGTGACAAATCCAAAGACAACAACATGGCTTGATCATCATCAATATGATAGAAGATGGTGGTCCTTCTATGGGTAAAAACAATTCCAAAAATAGGAAATTCAAATAGGCCAACAATACTTCCAACAAGAAACCAAAACTAGTTTGTTTGAACTTTGAAATGTGGAAAACCTGGACACAACAAGAAGGATTGCATGGTTTAGAATTGTGTCACTAAATATTTAAGGGATTTAAATTTGGATAATGTATAGTATGTAAGCGGGATTAGTAAGAATCGAATAATTAGTAAGAATTTGAATTTGGATTAGTAAGAATCGAATAATTAGTATATAATCCAAGCATGAGACATAGGATTTAGTTACTTATTTAATGGCATGTTTAGATTCTCTTTATTATGACAATTATGCTTGCATGGTTGATACTAGCAATAATATGAAAAATTCAATATTGTGGCATCTAAGCTGCGAATTGTACATTATATAGTACATTATAAAAGAATGTTAGATATGTCAAAGATGAGTCTAATTCCAGCCTTTGATTTATAACAAACTTGAAAGCCCTGGTTAATGAGTTATAATTTGTTTATATGTAGATGACATGTTTAATCAATGGCACTAGTTAAGATAAAGTTGACGAAAAAAATAAAGTCTTGTCATTTAACTTATTGGTGAAAATTTTGGGGAGACTGAGGTGATCCTTGGAACTAGGATCAAACATTAGAGTAAGGGTACTACTATCTCGCAATCTCTTTATAACGAGAGTCTTTAAAAATTCAGTTCTGAGGATTATTCTCCTGTTAGCACATCAGTTGAGCCCAATGTAATGCTTTTGTCGAAAAATTATGAAGTTGTGTCTTCGCTTGGGTAATTGAATGTTTAATGTACATGATAAGTACAAGGCATGACGTAGCTTATATTGTTGGTAAACTGTAGATTTATTAGCAATCCAAGTACACATCATTGGTAGGCTCTAAGTAGAGAAATTAAATATTTGAGGAAACCACGGATTATGGTTTGACATACACTGGGTGATGGTTATAGCCAGGTGTTTTATGTAAAATCTAGACATTTAAGTGTTAGACGTAGCAGATTAAAAATATAACCATGCATGGCGTGATGTCAGATGAATATGTTCATACACAACATAATTTAGCTGATCATGTAAGAAAAGGGTTCGGAAGATATCGTATGCACAAGTTGGCTTTAGTTCTTTCATGTTAAGATATACAATTCCCATCTAATACAATGTTGGAACTGAATTCAATGTGAAAAGCTTAACATCTAGAGATTATAGCGCATGTATGATAGCATCACAAGGTATGTGTTCAAGCCGCAAGTTAAGAAGGTTGAAGTATAAATTCTTAATAGTTCTTTTGATAAATTACTTGGCAGTTGCAAGAATAAAAGATCTACTTATATAAGTATAAAGTTTAGCTGCTTCGAGGTAGCTTCACTTGACTCCTATCTATGTACTCATTGAAAGTACAACTCGCTAGTTATTCCAGATGCTCGCCAAATCTGGAAAAAAAAAACCAGAGGTTATTTGTATTCCTTGGAAGCCGCCACCCACATCATCGTTTAATATTTCTTGGCCCACTATCGGCCAAACCACCTGGGCACTATTGAAATCGTGAGCAACAACATGTAGGTTCCAGATTCAAGTGGTAGTTTCAGATCCTTTAGCTATTGTTTTTAAGAAATGACCCGGTCTAACCCATTCCTCAAATGGGGACACAGGCTAGTAAAACGTAGTGTCTAAGATATGAACATCTTAGTATGTTGAGAAATGACCAATAGCTACGACATACCTACGGTAAAAAATGGTAGTTGTTGTGGCTCGTTAAAAAACTAATCAAGTTTTGGACATTAAGGAAGAAGCCTAACATGGGGTCAGCGCCACTCGCGTGTTTCAAGGAGCTTAAACCAAGTGGGTCACACCCACATATCATATTCAAACCATCTTTCACCGGAAACACCGTTCTTGACTTCTTGTCATTATGGGTGACATTCTAATTTATTGTCATTACCATAAAATATTTTAAAGTCATATCAAATCCAGCTGATGGAACTACAGTACACGTCAAGAACTAGTGGATTAGTGGAGATTATCAACCACAATTTGTGGGCAGAATCAAACAGCATTTTTCACGCCCTTTCCTCCCCTCCAACAAACAAAACCGCCCAACCATGATGATTCGAACTCAGTGACAAAGCTAGGACCAAAAGGCGATTGGAAACGAAAGTCATGGGGTCAAAAAGAATAGGGTCAGATAAGCATATGAAATTTCCAGAGTGTACTTTTATAAATTTACATTACAGAACAAAAAAACGAATCGGACCCAGACCTGGTTTGGCCCGTGCTAAGCTATGTCCTTGGTCAAACTAAGAGATCACAAGTTTAATCTATAAGCTTCCAGATTTTATAACTCGACCGCTCAAAAATATGATTTTTTTCTGAAATAAACTAACTTGTATATACCCCCAAAAGTTTTCAGGACATTATTTGTTACGATTAAATTAAAAAAAAAAAACAAACAAACAAAACCCGCCCGTTGTTGCACTTCCACACGGGCCATCCATTTTCAGAATCAAATAGAACAAACAAAGCATATGGTTATATTCATCTAATATTCTGGTATTGTTAGCAAACAAACAAGTTAATTAAGATTTTAAGGCATGAAACTTTCTACCTATAATATTAATCAATATAACTACTACGAATCTGACGGATATAGATTTAAGTTTAATCCGACGGTACTTGTTCCGTTACATCCGCCGGTAACCGCTCCAGACTTCTCCTCGCCGGAGATCTTATCCCGGTGACGGTTTTTCTTCCGTTCCTCGCCAATCGCGCATCCGTTAACTGCCTCACCAGAATCATCCATCGATAGGCAGTAGAACTCATCCTGATTTCAAAAATCAACAATCAGTACATCAAACGATTCAAATGTTTCAAATCTGACGTGATCTGTAACGAAATTAGAGAGCACGAGAGCATTTGGAGCGTGAAATTGGAGTTAAATCAACGCAAAATGCGAACAAAATAACTGATTCTCTGGTAACAAATTCGTAACAGTTTCTAATACCTCTGAGAGATCTGATACATTCTCACGTTTCCGCTTCGATAAACCGCTTCTATCGCCGACGGAATCATCGTCGCTGGAGGAACTCGCCGCCGGAGGCGGAGTAAACGATAACGGCACCACCTGAATATCATCATCTCCGTCATCTTCGTCATCAACGTCAAGTTCCGTTTCATCGTCTTCATCTCCGTCGTACTCATCATCATCTTCATCGTCATGATTTTCTCCTTCGCTTTCTTCTCCGTCGGAAGTACCGTCAACGACACATTTCTCACAAATCGAGAAAGCCGCAGGGCCGATTTTCTCGCCGGAAGCGGTCCACGGCGTCGGAGAGCGGCAAACACGGCAGAGAAGGCTCCTGGAATGGCGCGCTACAAGGAAGTTTGCGGAATGGACTTTGCTGTCGCAGGTCCAGCATAAGCTAGCCTGGTCTGAGTCGCAGTAGACCTTAGCCGCGGATTTGCAAAGCGCGCAGGGTTTCATCTTCTTCAATAAACGCAGATCTTAACTTTCTCTCTCTAAAATCTGTTTCTCTCTCTCTAGAATCTGTTTCTCTCTCTTGAAGAACACTCAAAGAAACGAAATAAGAAGGAAAAGGAAAAGGAAAAGGAAGAAAGATAAGAAGATGGGATGGGATGTTATACCAACAGCTAAAAAGCCAACTTGAGGAGACCTTTTCAAACCCCCTGGTTTCAACTTAAATTTACAAAAATGCCATTATGCTTTTTACAACATATCAATGCCTGTATAAAACGAAAATACAAAATCATTGTAATGTGTTAACTGTTAAAGACGTGAAAAATAAAAATTTGAAACACTAAAAACACTACAGAAGAAAAAAAATCATTATTTGAAAAAAACAATAAAATTACTTTGCTAACTATTAAAGAAAACATCATAAAAGCACTATTGATACTATGCAAAGTTTAATTTTGTATTGGTAAATTACCGTAATTGGTGTGTTTTTGGTATTTAATTATTTATTTATTTTTACTACATAAAAAGAAAATGGATAAATAGAAGTCGGTTTGGTTGTTTGAGTATATCCTAAATTGAACAAAAGTTGGTTTGGTGGCTTACTTCTTCTTTTTTCTTTTTTCCAAATTAAGTTTTTGTGTTTATCTAAGTTCACTTTCAAAAGAATGTAATTCATTTTTTAATGTATCATTATTATGGTGTTTTTTTTATCAGGATTTAGATTTTTTAGAATCGAGTTGTTATAACTTTATACATTTCTCTTTATATATTATTTTAATTCTTTTACTTTTAATAGACTTCATGTTTTTTTCTTAAATCAGAGCTAACAACTATAAAAAATAATTTTGAAATTAGAAAATATATATAAGTAACTTAAAATAAAATCCAAAACTACTTTATATTATAACATCAAATTGTAGTGTTAAATAAATTTTATTTTTAAAATAAACAAGATATAAAACTAACTTGAAACAGTAAATGAGATTTTTTAAAGGAAATCTAATAAAGAAAAATAAACTTAAAATCCAACGATTCCTTTTAAACATCGGTTAGGTTGGCATTTGATAATGAGCCGTAAATAACTTTATTGAAAATCGAAAAAAGCTTTTGATTATTCTTATTATATTTTCATATAATTATTTATTATTAAACATGTTTAGAACAGCACACCAATTAATAATTGTCCTAGGAATAGTTAATAGATTTTGTACTAGGTAAGAAAATCAATTAACACCAAATTGCTTTGTTATATTTGTTTAACCCTACACCTTTTTCCTTTTCTCAACACTATATTTTAGCCTTGTAATATCATCAAACATAATCATTTATATTTTTCTTTAGTAATATATAAATTAAAAAGTAAGAGAGAAAGGATAAAAAGCAAGAGAGATAGATAGAAGATAGAATGGATGGAGTGCGATAGTCTAACACAATACCATAAAAAACTTAAAAATATAATGAAGAAATGGAACGTAATGTTATTTCCGAGTTCCTTCAAAGTCCACTTCATCAAGACTTATCGTATGTAGATCAGATAGCAAGCGTATTATGTTTAAAGCTTTGGAAGGCATGTAACCTAGAAGACCCAGAGGTTCAATATATCCCTGTTGATAACATTTTTTTTAAATAAAGTTTTAGAAAAAAAAATTAGTAATTACTAAATGAATGACTATAAAATACTTAATATTAATCAAATACATTAAAATTCCAAACCTAAAATTATATTGTATGATACTTCACATTTCTAATTCCAATGATTTATAAATAATTTTATATTAAATAATAAATATATTAGTAAAACTCACTTTTTAATAACTAAATACATAAGAATATTAGTGTTTATAAACCAAAATGGTTTCATAGGTTGGCAATCGCCCAAAGTCAGGTCTCTCGTGTCGCACGGCGTTGCCCCCGAACCCCCATAAAAAAGGTTTATGTTATCTTTTAAAAAAAATATCTAGTTCCACCCCTCCTAATAGAGTCCATTACATCTAGTCTAGCAGGAATGTCTTCCATTATTTATAAAAAATTATAAAATGTTATTATCCATTCTTATCTTAGAGTTTGATATGCTTTATACAAATTTTTTTTGGTATAAACCGTAAACAAAATCATTTTTCACAGTTTGAAATTTTAAAACCAACCAGTTAAAACGGTTAGCTATATATAATATACTAGGTTAGTAACCCGTGTATTACACGGATTGAATAAATATTTATAATCTTGAGATAAGTATAATAAAATAAAAAATGATATGAGATTTAAAAATTATGGATATGGATGATATAATTGTGAAATCATATCAAATAGTTATTTTATAGTAGTTAAGTTAAAAATACATTTATAGTAAATTAGAGTATTTCGTATATCACAGTTGAAAATAAATTGCTTAATGGTTTACTTTAAAGTGGTGTTGAGAAACAATAATAAAGAGTTATTATTATTTAGGATTACTTGAATTCAGAGAATATTAAAAGATAATTAGAAAATGTTGAAGATGATAATTGAACTCATAAAAGTTACTTTTCAGAATATAAAATATATAAAAGTGTTTGACATTTTAATATTTTAATTGAATAAATCAACCACCCTAATATATAATATTTCAATCAATAAATATTAGTAACTATTGTTACAAATTAAAATTTTAAATGTTACATCTCTTAATATTAGAAAATTCAAACAATTTATATAAATTTGGTAAGTTGGTTAATAAATAATTTATGTAAATATATAAGTAATAAATATTAACACAAATTCATAATTAATTTTAGTTAAATGTGATGTTGAATTTTATATTTACAAAGATATACTTGTATACATAAAGCCACTAGAAAATAGAAACGTAGATATACTCTACCAGGGGTACAATTGTCTTTTCGATAAGGGAAAGGAGGGAATTTTAGAAATTTCCACCGCCGAAACTTGTGGTCCATAATTGCAGAGTTAAAGCCACGTGTCAGAAGGTGGGGAAACAAGAGGAGTTTCCTTGTGGTATATAAAATAGTGTTTATTGTGTGGTCTAAAGTGAGTTGTGTGGGCCCCAAGTGAAGATATTTTGGGGAGAGGTTGGAATAGAGATTGCTGACGTGGCGTTTGACATGGAGGTCTAGTGGGTTTTGTAAAGATACTAACTCGTGATTCGTATATTATATTTCTTTTTAAATTTGGTATAAATTGTTAATTTAATTTTGTCAAATATTCTTTCTATTAAAAATGAAAATAACTACAAAGAAGTGTTCGTAACTCGTAAGTGACTTCAAGATTCATCTTGTCATCATGTGAGATAAGTTGTAGTTTTTTTCTTTAAACTTTCACTAGT
Source organism: Deinandra increscens subsp. villosa (assembly GCA_039602395.1). Classification (NCBI taxonomy): domain Eukaryota; kingdom Viridiplantae; phylum Streptophyta; class Magnoliopsida; order Asterales; family Asteraceae; genus Deinandra; species Deinandra increscens. The sequence goes on from JBCNJP010000017.1 coordinate 3,720,118, forward strand.
CTTAAAACTACATTTTAGTTATTGAAATCTTATTCATCTTAACTTTATTTTGAATATGACTTCGTTGATCTCGAAACTCTCATATAATATAAAACCAATAAGAAATACTTATTTTAATTATAGTTACATGTAGTTATTTCCGTATAAAGTTTATGAAAACTCATTTCTCAACTTGATATAAACTCATTTTTTCAACTTAGTGAAAAAAACACATTTTCACTATTTTTCAAAACTTTCAAGTTTCAACATCTGAAATATCCTTGTGAACATTTCATCACCAATTGTTAGATTTTTGGCAAAAATAAACTTGCAAGAGACATTCGGTGCATCTTCACGATCACAAAAATAATTGGCAAGAGACATTCGGTTTTGGGTCAATAACTAATATAAGATTGTTTTTCAAAAATGATTTTTTATGGGGTAATTATAATGTATTCAATGTAAATGTTTTTTTATTGGTGAATACAATAAGATGTGTACACTATTTATAACCTAATAGAAGTGTCTTAATTAGGAAACTATATACATAACGAATGGAGCGATTACTAAGGGTGGGAGGTATGCTTGCCTAAGACATGGGTTAGGCATGAAATTGGACCAATAGGATGATGCCAACAGAAGAGAGAAAATTGATGTAGAATTGATGTAGAATGATGATTTTGTAGGGGGTATGCTCATTTAGTCATGGTTTAGGCATAGATTAAATATTTTTTTTTCATTTTCTTTTTAATCTAAAACAAATAAAATTAAACTAACACATTTAATATAAAATAAAAACATAAAACAATTCATTAAAAAAAATTACAAAGTCCTAAAAATAAAAAAATTTTTTACCAAATTCCTAAAAAAAAAACCAACATTTATTCTTCAATTTTTTTTATAAAAAAAATACAAATCTAGGGTGGTGGAGGATTTGCATTCAGCTCTTCTTCAGTTAGCACGACTTCCAAGTTGTTGGCGATATGCTCAGTGATGTCGAATCGTAGCTGAAAGTGTGTCTCGGTGTCGCGTATCTCCATATAAACATCCTCAGTGTCGGTCGGTGGGACTGGAGGATCGCGAATGTGTACCGGTGAAATAGTCGCGCCCTCGTCTTTCAATGTCATGTTGTGAAGTATCATGCACGCGTACATGATATTCTCCATCAAAGCTGTGTATGTTGGTCGTGCTTTTCGATCTACTATCGCCCACTTAGATTTCAACCTCCGAAACGCTCTTTCGACGTCTTTTCTTGCACCCTCTTGCACCTTCTTCATTTTCTTCTCCTTGATTGCGTATGGATGTGTATACGCTTTTACAAAAGTAGACCAAGTGGGATATATACCATCGGCAAGGTAGTAGCCCCGTTTGTATTCCCGACCGTTAACAACAAAAGGAGCTTTCGGAGCAATACCTTTCAACTCGTCTGTGAACAATGTTGACTGATTTAGCACATTTATGTCGTTGTTTGAACCTGCGACGCCAAAGAAAGCATGCCAAAACCACATTTCTTGAGACGCAACTGCCTCGAGTATTACCGTTGGTTTCGGATGATCACCACGATGATACTGTCCTCTATATTTTGTTGGACAGCTTCTCCATTCCCAATGCATACAATCGATGCTACCGATCATGCCAGGGAGGCCATGTCTTTCTAAATGGGCCTCATATAAACGAGCAAGATCATGGCTAGTCGGTGAACGTAAAAATTCATCTCTATAAAGTCTAATTATAGCATCACAAAAGTAGTGTAAGCATTCACGTGATGTTCTTTCGGACATTTCTAAAAACTCATCGTATTCGTCAGGCACGTTACCGGTTGCCAATTGACGAATAGCTACCGTACATTTCTGTAAAGCAGTGAAACTTGGACGCCCCCTCCCGTCGAAACGAGTCGTAAACCACTCGAAGTTACTCTCAATATCATGCAAGATACGATTAAACAATCTCTTAGACATTCGAAATCTATCACTAAAAATACCTTCGTGGAAACGTGGCTCGTCGGCGAAATATAGCTCAATCAAACGATCATGGCTTGCTCTACGATCTCGATAAATACTCGTCCTTGTGCTCTTCTCTCGAGATTCTTCGTCTAAAACAGCACGATAACACAGATTCATGAAATTCATCGCGTCATTGTCCGAATCGCTCGAACTACTAGAAGAAGTCATAAGCTCGGGTGGGATTTTATAGCGTGGGCGAGGGCGATTCATGTATTTTGAGAAAGAAACTAAAGGTTTTTGTTTGTTTAGGAGAAATGGTGTATAAAATTTATTGGTTTTGAAGGGATTTATATAGTGGAGGAATTGATAAAAAAAAAAAAAAAAGTAGTTCAAACGGTCGAAAATATGACCGTTGAACGGTCTCATTTTGCTCGGCGTCACTCGGCGAAAACTTGCCGCAAATCACGACCCAACTTACCGATGCCGAAGAGAAGGGGGGTCGGTATACATGCCGAAGTCGGCATGGTTGGTGCCGAAGTGATGCCGAGGGTGGCGGCATGTATACCGCCCACCCTAAGGGAGAGATATATGGAGGAGAGAATTGTTGACTGGTCAATGTTTCAGATGATTGAGAGAAATTAAGGGGATTTTCTAATACGCCATCGTAAGATAGAGACTTCATTGGAGACTCCAATCTTTGATCGAAATTTCTGGAACAGTCTCTAAGATAAGGCTTGGTGAGGGGATCAGTCGGTTGATCACTGGATGTGGAATACTTTGAGAGAGCCGACAACTATTTTTTTCTCGAACAAAGTGATAGTCAAGAGCTATATGCTTTACCAAAGAGTGATAGACAGGGTTGGCACATAGATAGGTTGCACATGTGTCGTCACAATATAGTTGAGGTGGTTTTTGGATGGTGACATGGAGTTCCTTTAGGAGGTTCTACTTTCTAAGCCCATAAGACTTCGGCAACGACTTTAGACAAGGCTTTGTATTATGCTTTGGTAGGGGAGCGAGAGACAATGTTTTGTCTCGTAGATTTCCACGAGATGATGTTAGAGCAAAGACAAAAGACATTTGATGATGTAGAGCGTCCCCCATCATTGATGCCACCCCAATCGAAGTCTAGAGAAGGCAATGTTCTCGTGAATCCAGCGAGGTATCAAACTTTTGAATGAGACATTTTTTTAGCACAACAAATTTTGTACACCAGAGGATTTGAAATCCCATAACTTGAAAAAATAAAGCTTTATTCAACACCAATATACATTAAGCTAAAAGCCCTCAAATTGAATTAGTCCTTTTTATTAATATGTTTGAAGTAGATAATGATTCCAATCCCATTATTAATATAAATGTAGACCTTTACATGGATTCAAAAGGTGTATAAGTTACATTTCGGTAATAAAAGAAAGTCAAGTATATATATTGAACCGAAATTTCAAGCATGTATGTTCACATAAATAAACACTAAAACACTCTCTAAATAAATACATTATATTTCTAACTAGAGTAAAGTACATTAAACAAAATTAGTGTAGTGATTAAAATTTTAAGCTTGTGGTTAAAGAGACTCAGGTTTTAGTCTCATTTACATCACTTTGTGAGATATTGGTGGGCAATGAAGGACTAGGTTTGCTTGATCCTGAGTCACAAGGGATGGTTTACGGGCTTGCCAGGTTCCCGCCCGATGGTGCAAATGGGGGGCGCTCTCGGGTTCCCTCGCTATGATGTTCGGACTCGAGACAGTGAGTAGGTCTGGGGTAACCAGTCCCGATACACCGCTGAGCCAAATTGTCGTTAAAGAAAAACTAGAGTAAATTACTAGAATCTTCTTTGTGTTTCCTCAAATTTCACTTTTCATTCATGGATCTTAAAAAATATATATAGCTATGGTTTAAACATTTGTAGATTTATAACACTTTTAGTCTTTGACACTAAATGCCGTTAAAATTTTCCTTTAAGTCAATATAAAATGACCATTATACCCCTAAGGCCCTACCTTTTTATTTAAAAAAATAAAAATAAAAACAAAAACGTATACCACCACTTTGTCACTGTCGTCGTCACTGCCACCATCGTCACTGTCACCAACATCTCTGCCGCCTTTTTGAAAAATTTAAAATTAAAGCTTATGGTATAACGTTAGAGTTTAAAGATGTTACAAAAGTATATAAACCCTTAGACAATAGCCATAATTTTTAAATGTAGGAACGAAATGTGAAATCTAAAAAAACTACATAAATAATTCCCATAATTTAGTCTTATATAATTATTAAACAAAATATATAATAAATTATTATATCAAAAGAGGCCAACTATCATTTGTTTAGAAGCAAAGTACTGGAAAAGATGGGAACAGAATCATAAGGCGTGGCTGGGCAAACAGCCAGGCACTGGAAATCAATCTGACAACGTGGCATACTCTTGTGGTAGAAACTGGTACGCTCGCATTTTAAATCTTATCAACTTTTTCTTCTTTTAAAGAATATTTTAAATAATTTTTTTAATCAGTTTCAAGAATTTAAAAACATTTCAATGATTAGAGAGTGTAGACAATTCTATATACTTGAACTGTGCTTCTAAATGCATAGATGTAATAATAGATGAATAGAGTGCGGGTTTGTCCCATATAATTCCCCCTTATACGAGAAGAACGATCCATACATCCATCCAAGATTCCAACATCATTACAACACGAAAAGTTAGTACCCGTTAGTATCATACATGTGAACTCGACTAGATATTGTTCTGTCACAAATCATGGATCAACTTATAACATACACGAATGTCTCATACGGATAAGTTCGGCTCGAACAACAAACCAATGCTAATTCGGTTCAGAGCATACACACTCTGAACCTCACACGATTAAATGCCATTACTTGATATGATATAGGTAATTACGCCATCCAATTCAGAAGCCTAGCTATATCATACCAAATCAGGTAATTCATTAATGACGATACATGACCAAAGGATAAGTATTATAAATACAACTTAACTACCAGGTTTGATTCATTAAGTTCATTCATACATACGACTCTCGTTCATACACAAATATTCATATTCATATCCGAGTTTGGTCCTAGGACACACTCTTACCCAGATACGAGTCTAACCTAGGTCATTTAAGAGGACCTAATCAATAATACCTCGTCCAAAGTGTAATCAAACAGTGTCTCGTTTAGTCTGTCGCTGACCCATTCAATCTGTTCCTGACTCATTTCGTCTGATCATCCAGAATATCTCGATTTTCAATTAAGCTAAATAAGTTAAACTAAAAGTTTAGACGAGTTTGAGCTTGGTTCATATAATCCACAATCTATACAATTATTGTTGTTATAATAATTAATTAAATTGAAGGATATTTTTGAGAATTCTATAGCCTTAATTCGGGTTTAGTGGAAAATTAGTTTTTTCACTAAGTGTGAAAATGAGTTTTTCACCAACTTTGGACTAAAATAAAATACAGATAACATAGGTTGTTGCCTCTGTATTTAATGGGTTTGTGTAGTACGTTGTGAGGGCTTTCCAACGCATCAAACCACGTCCAAATCCGAGCTCGTATGAATGAGATATCGAAGCTCAAAGTTGAGGTCTCGCAACTTGTGAAGCTGCGAAAATTAGAGAGAAAAATGCTAAGTATAGCATGTTAACTCATCCCACATTGGTTGGGGATTGAAACCAAAAGTGGTTTATAAGGTGGGAACCTTACCAACTATTGTTTCCTTTAGTAGGACACATCCCTTGGACCCTGAGGGGTGCGAAGCACCCCTAACTCGCACTCGCACACGCACGCGCGCGTGGCGTGGGCGTATGAGGCGCAATGTGGCGCTTTGATGGCGCACTTTGCACTTCGCATCGCCGCGAGCCGCTTGAGAGCCGCCTTATTGTTTTTGGGTTCAACCGGAAGGTGTTCCGGTTGAAGTCCAAGCGGACCTTTGTGGTCTGGGCAGATAGATCAAGCGGAACTGGGTTCAACCGGAAAAAATTCCAGCTTGAAGTTCAAGTGGAAAAAGGAGCTTGAACTTGAAGCTCAGTTGGAAAAGGAGCTTGAACTTGAAGCTCAGCTGAAAAGGAGCTTGAAGTTCAAGCGGAAGATCAGTTCTTCCGGAAACAGCTGTTACGCGGAGATTCCTCCGGATTGACAGCTGTAAACGCGTTTTGAGCTAAATAAGGTAATTCCGTGTTAATTAGAAATCAATTTGCATTAAAGACGTTTAATGCAAAGTTTGACTACGAATTATTTTTGTGTGCTCAACAAGTCATTCCCACCACTATATATACAGCCTCATTAGTTGAGGCTAGACACACCAGAATTCACAGAATTCTTTCTCTCTACCTCTCCATAATATTTCTCTCATCTTCTACTTCGTTCTACATCTCTTCAAGCTTCAAGGTATTTTCAAGCTTAGAGTTATCCCGGCCGTACAATACGGTTTAGGCGATTGTACCCTGGGAAACAAAACGGTTCTTCGGTAGACCCGGAATTTGTTTTAAGGGACCCGGGTTTTGACCCGAATCCTTCGCCAAGGATTTCACAATCCTTCTTTGTTTTTCAAACTATTTCAAAAGATTTTTCACAAAACCTTTTTCTATAACCTTCTGTCTTCATTTCTCTTTCATTCAAACATTTCTATTTCATTATAAATTAGTCACTGTATTTATTTTATTGCATTGTAGTTTCTATTTAATTCATTTCCGTGTAATCCTTATTCTTTATTTGTATTGTAATTTTATTTCCGTGTAACGTAATTCATTTCCTTGTAATTGTAATAGGAGTAGATCCATTTTCTTTCACTTGTATTGTAATAGATTAGTTTCATTTGTTTTGTTGTAATCATACAAAATAAAAGTATTTATTTTATTTAAATTTACGAACGGTTTTCCTACAAACTTAAAACAAATTTTTAAAACACCGTTCGTTTTATAAAAACTTCATTACCTCGAGTTTCAAAGTTGGACTTAGATTTCTCGAGGTGATTTAGTGTTTTAAAAAATAAATATTTTTCAACTCGTTTTGACTCAAAGTTGGACTTAGAGTTAAACGAGTTGTCGGTTACGACATAACCTTAACATCCATTAGTTGGACGTTATAAATTTTATTTAAAACAATCTAACCTCCATAAGTTGGAAGTTATAAAATTTATTACATCTCTAATTCCATCCATTTGTTGGACTTTAATCTCTTCAAAACGTGCGCGTTTAGAGATTAAAACTCTCTTCTACTCCTTGAAAACCATCCATTAGTTGGAGGTTTTTTCTTACGTTTTAAACGTGCGCGTTTAAATAACAATTCTGAACATTAACTTGTGTAGTTTTATATTTCAGAAAAATGACTAACGAAACCGTTAAGACGACCGAAAAGCCTAAGGAAACACCATCGGTTGGTACTTCCACTGGCATAACGGCCAACACCATCGCCAGTCATGCCGAAAAACCCGAGAAGTTCTCGGGTTTGCACTTCAAAAGGTGGCAACAGAAGATGTTGTTCTACTTAACCACCTTGAACCTTGCAAGGTGTCTCACGGAGTCCGCTCCCCAACTCGGTGAAGGGGAAGCCAACGCTGAAACCGTTAATGCGGTTGACGCTTGGAAACATTCGGACTACTTGTGCCGTAACTATGTGTTGAACGGCCTAGTGGACTCTCTGTATAATGTCTACTCGGTGTTTAAGACTTCCAAAGAATTATGGGAGTCTTTAGACAAGAAGTATAGAACGGAGGATGCTGGCACGAAGAAATTCGTGGTAGCCCGTTTCTTGGACTACAAAATGGTTGATAACAAAACCGTAATGAGTCAAGTCCAAGAGCTTCAGATTATACTACATGAGGTCCACGCAGAGGGTATGTCCCTTTGTGAGACATTTCAAGTGGCGGCTATGATTGAGAAGCTTCCGCCTTCGTGGCTTGAGTTTAAGAACTATCTTAAACACAAAAGAAAGGCGATGACCGTTGAGGATCTCATTGTCCGTCTTCGTATCGAGGAGGACAATAAGATGGCTCAAAAGGCCACCACCATGCAACCTTCGGCTAAGGTGAATATGGTGGAGGTTGGTCAGTCTTCCAAGGGAAGCAAGCGCAATGGTGGGGCCAAAGCCAAAGGCAAAGGCAAAGCGGTTGAGCACTTGGCACCAAAGAAAGGGGTTGTGAAAAAGAAGCCTCTAAAGTTTTCTGGAAAGTGCTACAACTGTGGGGGGCATGGTCATCGGGCGGATCAGTGCCCGAAGCCTCAACGTGAGCACGCTCACATGATGGAGGATGACATGCCACTGGTGGCCATGATCACGGAGGCGTCTGCCTTCATTTCTGAAGTCAACATTGTGGGGGAGAACCCTGGCTGGTATGTTGACACCGGTGCCACCCGCCACGTGTGTGGAGACAAGTCCCTCTTTAGTACGTTTAAAGAGGCAAAGGGGACCGAGAAGCTTTATATGGGGAATAAAGCTACTGCCGACATCATGGGTGAAGGCAATGTGGTCTTGAAGTTCACTTCAGAGAAGGAGCTTACGTTGAGCAACGTTTTGTACGTTCCAGAAATCAGGAAGAATCTTGTTTCTGGATGGCTGCTCAACAAGTTTGGATTTCGCATTGTGATCGAGTCTGATAAGGTCGTGTTGACCAAAAACGGCATGTTTGTAGGCAAGGGCTATGCCCAAAACTCTATGTTTAAATTGTCTACCATGGTTATTAATAAAATGGCGAAAGCCTCCTCTTCTACTTATATGATTGAGTTTTATGATTCAAATATGTGGCATGGTAGATTAGGACACGTCAATTTTAATTCAATTCGCCGTTTAATGAATTTAAAATGTTTGCCAAATTTTAAAATAGACTCGAAATCAAAATGCGAAACGTGTGTCGAATCCAAACTTACAAGACAACCATTTAAATCGGTTGAACGAATAACCGAACCCCTAGACTTAATTCACACTGATGTGTGTGACTTGAAAGTCGTCCCCACGCGTGGCGGACACAAGTACTTCATCACGTTTATTGATGATAGTACAAGATATTGCTATGTATACTTACTTAAGAGTAAGGATGAAGCAATAAACAAGTTTGTCTTGTTTAAGAACTTGGTTGAGAATAAATTCACCAAGAAAATTAAGGTTTTGCGGAGTGATAGAGGAGGTGAATATGTTTCACCGTTTGCGGACTTATGTGCACAAAGTGGAATTGTCCATGAGACCACCGCACCTTATTCTCCACAATCCAATGGCATTGCGGAACGAAAGAACCGTACATTGAAAGAGATGATGAATGCCATGTTGAATAGTTCTGGGATGAGCCTAGACATGTGGGGGGAAGCCATCTTGACGGCTAACTATCTTTTGAATAAGATACCCCGCAAAGATAAGGATAAGACTCCTTATGAATTGTGGACGGGCAAAACGCCATCCTACAAATACCTCAAAGTGTGGGGGTGCCTAGCTAAGGTATTAGCTCCTTTGCCTAAGGTGCAAAGGTTAGGACCCAAAACCGTGGACTGTGTGTTCATTGGATACGCAGAAAACAGTAGTGCATATCGGTTTCTTGTTCATGACTCGAAAAATCCCGATATACTAGAAGACACTATCATGGAATCAAGGAATGCTTCATTCTTTGAAAATGTATTTCCGTGTTTGTCACGAGAACGCGCGAGTTCATCGACACCATTAGTTGGTGACGAGACTCGTGAAGATCCATTTGTTGGTGACGAGGTTTATGAACAACCATCGGTTGGTAACGAAGTTCGTAAACGGTCTGCATCTGATGAGGGTGAGCCTAGAAGAAGTAAGCGAAAAAGGGTTGGAAAATCCTTTGGACCTGACTTCACGGCTTACATGGTTGAGGGTGATCCCAATACCTACCGCGAGGCGGTAACCTCTTCAGATGGGCCTCAATGGAAAGAAGCCATCAAGTGTGAGATAGAGTCTATCTTGCAGAACCACACTTGGGAGCTTGTCGATCTTCCTAAGGGTTGCAAACCACTTGGATATCGGTGGATATTCAAGAAGAAGTTGAAAGCCGATGGCTCCATTGACAAGTATAAGGCGAGGCTAGTGATCAAAGGATACAGACAAAAGGAAGGTCTGGATTACTTTGATACTTACTCACCTGTTACTCGCATAACCTCGATAAGGTTGGTGCTTGCTATAGCGGCTTTACGAAATTTGGAGGTTCACCAAATGGACGTAAAAACCGCGTTTCTAAACGGTGATTTAGAAGAAGAGATCTACATGGAACAACCTGAGGGTTTTACTGCTCCTGGCCAAGAAGGCAAGGTGTGTAGACTCGTCAAGTCTTTGTATGGCTTGAAGCAAGCTCCTAAGCAATGGCACCAGAAGTTTGACCGTGTCATGCTTGACAACGGATTCAAAATAAATGAGTGCGACAAGTGTGTCTATGCGAAGGACACACCTAGAGGTTATGTGATTCTATGTCTCTATGTAGATGACATGCTTATCGTTGGGAGCGATGATAAGATGGTCAAAGCTACTAAAGACATGTTGAAAGCGAGATTTGACATGAAAGACATGGGGCTCGCAGATGTGATACTCGGTGTAAAAATCATCAGAACCCCAAATGGTATTGTCTTGAGTCAATCTCACTATGTGGACAAAATCCTTGAGAAGTTCAACGCGGGAGATAAGAGTGTGTCTCAAACTCCGGTTGATACTACCCTTCATCTTGCTAAGAATAGAGGAAAAGGGGTTGCTCAGTTAGAGTACTCAAGGGTGATTGGGAGTCTCATGTATCTTATGACATGTACCAGACCAGATTTGGCTTATGCTGTGAGCAGACTAAGCCGGTACACGAGTAATCCGTGCGCGGTACATTGGAAAGCAATGACTCGTTTACTAAGGTACTTAAGATACACAAGAGACTATGGACTGCATTATACCCGAGATCCAGCAGTTATCGAAGGATACTGCGATGCGAATTGGATTTCGGATATAAAGGATTCCAAATCAACAAGCGGGTATGTGTTCACGCTTGGTGGCGCGGCTATTGCTTGGAAATCGGCTAAGCAAACTGTTATAGCGCGGTCCACAATGGAATCTGAGTTCATCGCCTTGGATAAATCTGGTGAAGAGGCGGAATGGCTACGTCAGTTTGTGGAAGAAATTCCAAGGTGGCCTATGCCAATGACGGCTATTTGCATACATTGTGATAGTAAATCAGCGATTGGGCGCGCTCAATCCATGATGTACAATGGCAAATCAAGGCACATTAGACGTAGACATAATACGGTACGACAACTAATCTCTACCGGAGTTATCTCAATTGACTATGTGAAGTCAAAAGATAACACTGCGGATCCGTTTACAAAAGGCTTAAGCAAAGAGTTAGTTTTGAAGTCGTCAAGGGGAATGGGACTAAAGCCCATTGGGTTGAAAGCTGATGCGAAGGAAAACCTAACCTATGAAAATGGAGATCCCAGGCTCTAGGTTCAATAGGACAACCTAATCGCATTGGCTAAGGTCACTGTGGGGGAGTACCCTAAAAGCTTACAAGGGAGTTGTGTACTTCCTAGTCCATTCCTATCACCAAACAGTGAAGTGTGTGAGGTTAAGCATACGATGGTCAATGACTTTGTGTAAGTCATAGATGATTTTGAGTAAATCATAATACCAATGCTTTTAATGATTGTGGTAATCACCTATGCAAGAGAGAAGTGCGGTCGCTTCGAATGGATTTGTTGGGCACAAATCCTAGAGCTCTAGCAGAACCAGGCGAGTGTTCCAGGACCATGATTGGACACGAGAATGAGGGCTAACCAAGTTAGGGAAAGTGTTGTGTGGGCATAATAACGGTTACACAAACGGTCGGTTGGTTCAAAGACATCGCGTCTACCAAACACCAGTAACCCAAGTATGCTTCACAAAGGAAGGTTCAAAGGGGACACCTACCTATCCTGCAATACTGGACTGCCGAAATTGCCTTTGATTCTTGAAGAATAGATCGATACCCATTCATGTGGGGGATTGTTGGAATTTTGGGAGAAAAACTAGTGGAAAATTAGTTTTTTCACTAAGTGTGAAAATGAGTTTTTCACCAACTTTGGACTAAAATAAAATACAGATAACATAGGTTGTTGCCTCTGTATTTAATGGGTTTGTGTAGTACGTTGTGAGGGCTTTCCAACGCATCAAACCACGTCCAAATCCGAGCTCGTATGAATGAGATATCGAAGCTCAAAGTTGAGGTCTCGCAACTTGTGAAGCTGCGAAAATTAGAGAGAAAAATGCTAAGTATAGCATGTTAACTCATCCCACATTGGTTGGGGATTGAAACCAAAAGTGGTTTATAAGGTGGGAACCTTACCAACTATTGTTTCCTTTAGTAGGACACATCCCTTGGACCCTGAGGGGTGCGAAGCACCCCTAACTCGCACTCGCACACGCACGCGCGCGTGGCGTGGGCGTATGAGGCGCAATGTGGCGCTTTGATGGCGCACTTTGCACTTCGCATCGCCGCGAGCCGCTTGAGAGCCGCCTTATTGTTTTTGGGTTCAACCGGAAGGTGTTCCGGTTGAAGTCCAAGCGGACCTTTGTGGTCTGGGCAGATAGATCAAGCGGAACTGGGTTCAACCGGAAAAAATTCCAGCTTGAAGTTCAAGTGGAAAAAGGAGCTTGAACTTGAAGCTCAGTTGGAAAAGGAGCTTGAACTTGAAGCTCAGCTGAAAAGGAGCTTGAAGTTCAAGCGGAAGATCAGTTCTTCCGGAAACAGCTGTTACGCGGAGATTCCTCCGGATTGACAGCTGTAAACGCGTTTTGAGCTAAATAAGGTAATTCCGTGTTAATTAGAAATCAATTTGCATTAAAGACGTTTAATGCAAAGTTTGACTACGAATTATTTTTGTGTGCTCAACAAGTCATTCCCACCACTATATATACAGCCTCATTAGTTGAGGCTAGACACACCAGAATTCACAGAATTCTTTCTCTCTACCTCTCCATAATATTTCTCTCATCTTCTACTTCGTTCTACATCTCTTCAAGCTTCAAGGTATTTTCAAGCTTAGAGTTATCCCGGCCGTACAATACGGTTTAGGCGATTGTACCCTGGGAAACAAAACGGTTCTTCGGTAGACCCGGAATTTGTTTTAAGGGACCCGGGTTTTGACCCGAATCCTTCGCCAAGGATTTCACAATCCTTCTTTGTTTTTCAAACTATTTCAAAAGATTTTTCACAAAACCTTTTTCTATAACCTTCTGTCTTCATTTCTCTTTCATTCAAACATTTCTATTTCATTATAAATTAGTCACTGTATTTATTTTATTGCATTGTAGTTTCTATTTAATTCATTTCCGTGTAATCCTTATTCTTTATTTGTATTGTAATTTTATTTCCGTGTAACGTAATTCATTTCCTTGTAATTGTAATAGGAGTAGATCCATTTTCTTTCACTTGTATTGTAATAGATTAGTTTCATTTGTTTTGTTGTAATCATACAAAATAAAAGTATTTATTTTATTTAAATTTACGAACGGTTTTCCTACACATATAATCCACAATCTATACAATTATTGTTGTTATAATAATTAATTAAATTGAAGGATATTTTTGAGAATTCTTGTAGAGTTGTAGCTTAAAAAAAAGTAGGAAATAAATGTATTTTTCTTTTCAAAGAAGAAAAAGTATAGTTTATTGCAATTTGATCATCATAGCCTTAATTCGTGTTACTATGTCAATATATAATTTAATGAGTGTAATAATTCTAGGGAATTTCTAATATATTTAATTTTTACCACCGGACCCACGACCATAAACACCGGAAAGTATGCATGTGAAAGCATTTTTATAAAGAAAGCAAGCGAATTTATACCAAACTTAAACAATAAAGCCTTCTAAGTGAGGGAGCTTTTTCTAATTTTATAAATAGTTATAGGTTTTATATTTTGTTTGAGTGGTGAAAAAAAATAGGTCTGGTTAAATGGTCAAAACGAGCCGATAAAAAAATCAAATTAGGTCTCAAATTCGATTTCGACTCTGGGGTATTACCATAGCGGATAGAATTCTTTCAGAACTGGTGAATTTAAGGGTATCACGCAATTTAACTATCTCACTAAACTCACAAGTCGACTGATTACCGTTAAAAAAAAACCAAATTAAGCAATTGAAACATGTTAACTGACTAGTTAAAATACAATCATATCTTTGTAAATGCTTTGAGAAATCATATTTTGGGGTCCAAGACTCATGTATTTTTTGTAAGTGTTGGGCCGGCCTTGAAGACATGGATCGGCTCAAACCAAACCCGTTTTGAAATCAGTTTTATAGGAAAAATATATTGGCCCAACTAAAATCAGTTTAATATTTTTTATTTACCCGCCTAGTCCCGTCTAGACCCGATGCTAACCGAGTACACCCGAGTTCGACCGGTTCTCACTTATGGTTATCAGAACCGGTCCTGAGAATATAGAGGCCCTGTTCGAGCTAAAAAAATGGGACCCATTCAAAAATAAAATTGTAAATAGAAAAGCTGAAAAATTTCTTAAATAAGACAAAAAATAAGTTATAACGATAAACATAAAAAAGTTATGGTTTTAAAATGACATTCAAAGTAGTTATCGACAAATCTTGCAGATCTCTTAGCATTTTTATTGCAAACTAATTGATCAAGTCTTCATAGTTTATAAGTTATATATATTTTTTTTGAAAATATGGGCCTCGAAAATGATAGGTCCTGTTCCGTCACACTCCTCACACATGCTCGAGACCCCACTGATGATTACCGTGCACAAAAAACTCGCGAAGACAACCATCCGCCTAGCAATTACAAGCCGAGAACTCGGTTGGCTAGGTTGACTTTTACAACAGTGCATATAGCTAGCAATTCGTTCAAACCTGCCTTAAAAATAAAATCAAACTATATAAAAAAAAATCAAGATTAAATTACAGAAAACATCCTTAACGTGGATATGAACTTTCAGATTTTATCCTTATGTTTAGAAATCGTCATAAAAATCTGTTGTGTTTAATTTTTATAATAGTTACATCATTTACATTAACTTCCGTTAAAAATTCGAACTAAATATTTTTTTTTAAATGACAATTCTAGCCTTACTCTTAAAGAACCAAATTTATAACTTTTATAATTGTTTTTTCATTTATCTTGAATTTTTTTGCTTGTTTCTTTTCTATACTCTTTTTATTATGTAAATTATTCTATAATTAAACAATTAGTTTTTCTTAATGGCAATTTGACTCAGCGGTGTATTGGGACTGGTTACCCTGGACCTACCCACTGTTCCGAGTCCAAACCTCATAGCAAGGGAACTCGGGAGCGCCCCCCATTTGCACCATTGGGCGGAAACCGGGCAAGCCCGTAAGCCCTCCCTTGTGACTCAGGATCAAGCAAGCTCAATCCTTCATTGCCCACCAATATCTCACAAAGTAGTGTGAGTGAGATTAGAACTTGGGTCTCTTCAACCACAAGCTTAGAATTTTAACCACTACACCAACTTTGCTTGATAATTAAACAATTAGTTAATCAATTTATTTTTATAAAAGTTTTAATATGGTTTTTTATTTATTATATATATTTTTTACCTTTATTTAGTTTAGTTATTTACTTTTCTTATTATTTCAATATTTAAAACAAGTTAAATACTTAGTTTAGAGAGCTCGAGCATGCCTAAATTTAATCTTGAGTAATTCAAAACTCTATAATGATATATACTAGTGCTACAAATGAGCCAACACTTTATCCTAGCAAAATATTTTATCACATAATAATATTTATTTATCTGTAATAACTTATATAGACTTATGTAAATATAAGATCATATAAATTGAAGTTGATATAATTATAAAAAGTTAAATATGTAAAACTTAAGCAATCAAATTTCAGTTAATCTATTACATTATCACAAATCACCTCTATTTGACTTTTGTAAAACCTAAGCAATCAAATTTCAGTTAATCTATTACATTATCACAAATCACCTCTATTTCCATTTGAAATGAAGAGTTAAAAACGGAGGGTGTGAACCAGATTCACCTCATGAAGAAACTCCAAAAGTAACTTTTTACTTTTTATTTATATTTTATTTAACTTAATACAAAAAGATTTTTTTCATTATTTTTCGTTTTTTTTAGTTCATAGTTTACTATTATTTTTAAAATGGATTTTAGTTAAGCGTGAATCTCGTGTAAAAATGTAAAAGTACACCGTATTTGGATTTTAATGCATGAGTCATGAAGAAGTATGGCCTAGTTCACAGGGGTGAAACTTGGGCTAAAATGGGGATAGGGCCGGACTAAAAGCGGATAAAGCCGGACTAAGTATATAATTTTTTTTTGATTGAACGAGTATAAATTTACACTACGAAGCAAAAAAATGGTCAGGGTCGGGGCCCGGTCTGGCCCCTTAAAAGCTTCCCCCTTACTAGTCCGGACCTCAATTAACCCGAGGTATGGCCTAGTTGAAATATAATGGCATGGACGTTTATGAACAACATCAAGGATCATTTCTGATATTTACTTATTATAGACAAAATCTGAAATTCAGTGTAAATTAACACTTGATGGCTTATTGCAATAATGTTCTAAGAAGGGCATCTAAACACTCATGAAATATGACATTTAAATAACATGTGATTGATATTTTGGCATATTTATTTAATTCACTAAAAAGCTCAAAATGATGATGTTTAAAATAACAAATGCTTTTTATCCTACAAAAACTTCAAGAAAAGAAATGACCATACTTAACAAGAAGGAAAAAGTTTACAAAGTAATTAAAATCTATTATTATTACTCCACGTTTGGGTTATCAATTCCTTATATATTTTATATATTTAATGTTTTGATTGACATTTTCCAAGTCAACTTTTCTGGGAATCTGCCCATTTGAGCATATCCAATTTTCCATTTGTTTATCATTCCACATGGAGTTACATGTAACATTTTCAAACTAATATCTTGAGTGAATCATGCAAGTCAACTTCTGTCTCCAAGTCTTCCACAAAGTTTACCTGATTGCCAATTTGCCATATATGTTTGTAATTTTGTGTGATCCTCCAGTTTGAGCATATACAGAAATTAAACATGATTTTAACAGTTTCTCAGCTCTTTTTATATTTCTTTATCATTCCCTCTTTCTCATATGGAGCTGCTGATACATTATCTCTAAATCAATCTCTCTCTGGAGACCAGACACTTGTCTCTCTTGATGGAAATTTTGAGATGGGCTTCTTCAAACCAGGTAAATCTCCCAGCTATTACATAGGAATTTGGTACAAAAAAATCCAAACAAGATCAGTAGTATGGGTAGCAAATAGAGAAACACCTGTCTCTGATATCTTCTCTTCTAACTTGAAAATCATAGATGGTAACTTGGTGCTTTTGAATGAGTCAAAAACCGAAATTTGGTCCACAAACATGAGTTCTAGTGCCACACCTGGAACAGAAGTAGTTCTTCTTGATGATGGTAATTTAGTTTTAAGATATGGGTCAAATTCAAGCTCACCAATTTGGCAAAGTTTTGATCATCCGACACATACTTTCTTGCCGGGTGGTAAGTTAGGATACAACAAGCATACGAATACGAAACAGGTTCTTACTTCTTGGAGAAATAAGGAAGATCCTGGGATGGGAGTCTTTTCTTTAGAGGTTGATGCAAGTTACAAGCAGTATTATATCCAATGGAATAGATCTAGACCATATTGGAAAAGTGGAGATTGGAATGATCAAACTCATATCTTCAGCTTAATACCTGAAATGAGGTTGAACAATAACTATAATTTCAGCTATGTTGATAATGAAAACGAGAGTTATTTTACGTATTCTTTACACACTCCTTCAATTATTTCAAGATTTATTATAGATGTCTCGGGGCAGATTCAACAGTTGTCATGGTCGGACAACACCGACCAGTGGAATTTGGTATGGGCTCAACCGCAAGATTTATGTCAGGTTTATGGTGGGTGTGGGACATTTGGTGTTTGCAATCAGCATATGTTGCCAGCTTGTAAGTGCTTGCCTGATTTCAAGCCTAGATCACAAAGTGAATGGGATCTGGGCAGTTTCTCTAGTGGGTGTGTGAGAAAAACTGTATTGGATTGTAGTGATAAACAAAAACCTGTTTTCAGGGTAAGTTATGTTGAAAAAGGATCTATTTTGGCATTTCCTGAAAATGAAGCCCTGCCTTTAGATGAACCAGCATGCAGGAGTTCTTGCTTGGATTACTGCATTTGTAATGCATACACTTTTATCTCCAATATATGTCATCACTGGAATCTTGAAAACTTGAATAACACAGCACCTGTGCTTTACTCATATGGACCATATGCTTCATATCTAGACAAAATCTACATCAAAGTTTCTGATCATCATAAAATCAATACCAAAGTGCTACTAGCAGGTGATCCCAAATTGGTTTTAACCTCCCTTTCATTATTCTTGTTTTTAACCAAGTTTAAGAAACTTATAGTTCTCTATTCCAGGGATAGTTTCAGGATTTTCAGGTCTTGTGTTTCTTTGCAGCATTGCTGTTATTTTCTACAAACGAATGAAAAGTCGAGGTAAATGACACAAATTCATACCTTTTATGTACATATGTTGCGGACATATGATTCTCAGTGAATACTTGCTATAAATATCATATTTTGTGTATTGTAGATCGAGGGGTCCTAAGTGAAGAAGATATAAAAGGTCTTGATATTCCTTTCTTTGAATTCAAAAGAATATCATCTGCCACTGAGAACTTTTCGCTTGCAAATAAACTTGGACAAGGGGGATTTGGCCCTGTTTACAAGGTAACAACAATTCTTGGTTATATTTTTATCAGAATTCATGTCTCTTAGTAGAGTTTTGAGTTTAAAAAAGTTAATTACTTCATCCATCCCATGAAAACTACATCAATATGGTTTGTTTGAGAAATAGATTTGCTTTTTCAAGGGTAATTACCTTTGTACAGGGTTTGAACCCATAACCTATTAGTTCGGGAACACACCTCCTACCAATAGGACCCAAACCCCACCCAATAAATAGATTAGCTAGATTAGTTACAAGTTAGTTAGCCTTCTAATCTCTAGTATAGATAGATGAGCTATCTTCTATTACCATTTGTTCTCATTGTTAGTTAGTTAGATTGTAAGCCTTCTAATCACAACTTTCATATTTTCTCATTTCCTTTCTTTATTCTTAGATTTAGAGTAGATTAGACTTACAATATGTCACGTTGCTGAATATGTCACGTTGCTGATTGCATATGTGTTTTGAGTAGGGAACTTTCCCTGAAGGAGCAGAAATGGCAGTGAAGAGGTTGTCGAGTCATTCTAGACAGGGTTTGAAGGAATTCAAAAACGAGGTTTTATTAATCGCCAAACTTCAACATCGCAATCTTATTAAACTGTTGGGATACGGCTTGAAGAACAATGAAATGATACTGCTATATGAATACATGCCTAATAAAAGCTTAGACTGCTTCATATTTGGTTAGCCTCTCAAACTTTTACATTTATATACAACTACTTTTATGATAATAACCTGAAAAATGTTTTGATGATACTTTTGCAAGATAGGACGTTTTGTATGCGCCTTGACTGGGCGTTACGCTTTGACATTATTATGGGAATTACTCGAGGACTTCTCTATCTTCACCAAGATTCACGGTTAAAGATTATTCACAGAGATTTGAAAGCAAGCAATGTGTTACTAGACGGGGATATGAATCCCAAGATATCAGACTTTGGTTTGGCAAAGATTGTTAAAGGCAGAGATATAGATAGTAGCCTCACCAGAGTTGTTGGAACCTTGTATGTACACTTCTCACAATCAAATCTAGCTCTAGTTTGTACGTTTATAACTTACTTATGTTGCTTTTAATGCAATGCAGTGGCTATATGGCTCCAGAATACGCGCTAAATGGGCTTTTCTCGATAAAATCAGATGTTTTTAGCTTTGGAGTGGTTGTGCTCGAGATTATAAGTGGAAAAAGAAACACGGGTTTTTATGATAATAAAGAAGCCTTTAGCCTTATATCCTACGTGCGTATGTTCTTAAAGATTTCAGAAACTAACCCGAATCTTTTTGTAGCTTTACATTTAATTAGTCTCGATGTATTTCAGGCTTGGGGCTTGTGGAAAGAGAAGAAGCCATTAGATTTACTAGATCCAGCATTAGCGGAATCGTGCAATTCGATTGAAGTATTGAGATGTATGATTATTGGGTTGTTGTGCGTACAAGAAGACCCTCAAGATCGGCCTACCATGACCGGCGTGCTTGGTATGTTGGGGATGGATATTGAAAGCCTCCCGGATCCTAAAGAACCAGCTTTTGTTTCTAGAAAACGCGTTCATAGTTCACCAACATATGTGAATGAATCAGAGATCAATCAATTGACTATTACTGAGGAACATGGCCGATAAAAAATAAAGTGTGTACATCAAATATAATGTGTACCATTGGTGTTCCAACGATGCTTGTTTACATTTTAGAGAAATGTATATATACATAGAAAATGATAGTTATATAATGCCTCTCTAACCATTGTATTATCCCTCCCCTGACTTTGCAATTATAGGAAAGTGTCTTTGCAACCCAAACGTGAACTAATCATTCCACATCATTAAATATATTCTACATTCACACATTCTAAGAAAATGTCATCCAAATTTTAAAAGGCTAAAAAATATCTAAGAAAAGCTTAACACTAAGGATAAAGCAAGTGTGTAAAACCTTGCTACTTAGCTTTTAAACCCAACTAAAAAAAATCCAACACCTTCTTCAAAAGTCATATCCTTTTTGCATCTTCAATTGCAAGTTCTCCATGCCAATAATGGTAATGAGCTTCAATATTCTTAAGCTCTTTCTTCAAATCTTCACACACATCTTTCTCACTACACGCACTACCAAAGCATTAGACAAGATGTTTAGGAACCTTTGTGGTATTTTATTGGATATATATTTTCAGTGAATATATTACGGTCTACGAAGTATACGGGGATGGCTTTGAAACTAAAGGTTTCAGAGGAACGACATCTCCGAGTCATGCATTGTTCGTGAAATAATGCGGTTTTTACATTAAAAGTTACACAATTTCATGGCTTTTAAGTTAAACATTTACATATGTATGTTTTTTAATCTTAGAACATTTACATTGTTTGTCATCTTCCTCCTACTTCAAACAACTTCAGTTCTCTTGATCAAACCCCAATACAACCGTTTTTTCTAAGTCGTAGAATCACCTGTTCGTGACTACCAACCGAAAAACAAGCCAGCTGCTTTTCCGTCTTTGGAGCTGCTAAAGAAAGCTACCCCATTGATTCATTTTTGGGCACTGCTCATTTGATTCACTTTTACCAAAGAACTAGCCCCCTGCTAAGCCATTATTTTCTCCGCGATGATGAAAGAAAACTTTTGTTCAAACTTCACCTTGATCAGGTTAGATTGGTTAGATTGCTCTGATGTTGATCAATCGTTGTACCAACCCATTGATGATCAAGTATTCCCAAATTAAGATCTTAATGACCAACTTTTCTAATCTTAAGTTTGGAAAACACATTAAACCAAATATTCTATTTATCAAATAATCAAATAAAAGAGAATTACAAAACTAATAATAAACTTAAAGAGTTTATTAGATAACCGAATCGCCACTAGAACGACTCAAACACTGACCCGTAACCACAAACATGATTAGAACATAATAGATTGATATCTAATTTAAAAGTTCTTATTAATAAAAAGAGTCGCACCAGTTGTGCAGATCGTCTTGTTCTTTCTCATCACGAGTTGAGGCTGAGAAAATGAGTCACCCCGTCCTTGCTCTGACTCGAGTCCGATCCCATATTTACCTTGCCTTGAGTCCAGCCGCATCCCGGAACCCACTTGTTAGATTCAACATCTGATTCATCAAGAAAAAACATGACAGCCTGAGGGATCGGAGGCATGTTCACATCCAAAAACCCTTCAAGAGCATGTTCCACCTGACTCATAGAAGGCCTGTTGTCTTCCTCATCTTGTATACACCAATATGCAAGTTTTAAAACTTTTGTCACTTCTTCAACACTAGCTTCCCTATGTAACCTATCATCTATTAGGCTAAGGATATCACCTCCATTCATAACAACCTTTGCAGCCAGACTAGGAAAGAAAGTAAAACTCAAATCTTCAGATTGCTGGGAGTTTCTCTTACCATGTACTAACTCAAAAAGCATCATTCCGTAGCTAAAAACATCGGCTTTGGCGGTTACAGCCGACCCCAATATCCATTCCGGGGCTAGATATCCTCGTGTGCCCCTCATAGTTGTCAAAACTCTACTGAAGTCTCTACCCATGAGCTTTGCTAGACCAAAATCTGCTATTTTTGGACAGAAATCGGCATCCAAAAGAATGTTTTCTGGCTTTATGTCACAGTGGATTATACAGTCTCTGCACTTCTCATGAAGATAAAGCAATCCTTTAGCAATTCCAAGTGCAATCTGATACCTTTTTTCCCAGGATAAAGAAGTGTCTTCTTTTTCATGGAAAAGATGGGAATTTAGAGAACCATTTGGCATGTAATCATACACTAACAACTTATTGTTACCTTGTGCACAAAACCCACAAAGGCGAACAAGATTAACATGTTGGATCATCCCAATTGTACTGACTTCACTCCTGAATTGTTTATCTCCTTGGCTGACACTTTCGAGTTTTTTAACCGCCACTATGGATGAATCACGCAGTATACCCTTAAAAACAGACCCAAAACCACCTCCTCCCAGTTTATCAGAGAATTTTTTTGTGGCTATTTGTAAATCTCGGTAAGCAAATGCCACCAACCGTCCTTCCATTGCTGTTTTCCCAACCAATATCCTATTTCTTTTATGGATTATAAGACAAATTAGTCCCAAGACAAAAACCATGCTAATTGCCACGGACCCGAGGCAAAAACCAATTTTTTCTCCTTCTCCTATTTTGATTTTGATTTTGATTTTGTGATGATCAGATGAAGAAACTTTGATGTAGATCATGTCTGGATTTGAATAGTTTGAAAAAAGCATATCTGAATTCATGAATTCAAGATTCCAGTGATGACATATCTTGGACATAAAAGTATAAGCATTACAATTGCAGTCATCCAAGCAAGAACTTCTGCATTCTAATCTATCTAATGGCAGGGCTTCATTATGAGGAAATGCTAAAATAAATCTTTTCTCAATATAACTTGAGATGAACACAGGTTTTTGTGTCATATCACTACAATCCAACACAGTTTTTCTCACACACCCACCAGAGAAACTACCCAGATCCCATTCACTTTGTAACCTTGGCTCAAAATTGGCCAAGCAATTACAGGCTCCAAATTGGTCACTGCAAACACCAAATTCCCCACAACGACCATAAACTTGACATAATCCTCGTGGTTGAGCCCAAACCAAATCCCATGGCTCGTTGGTGTCCGACCATAACAGTTGTTTAATCTGCCCTGTGACATCTATAATTAATCTTGAAATACTCGAAGAATAAGTGAAATAACTTTCATTTGCGTTATCAACATAGTTGTAATTATTGATATAGTCCATCCCCATTTCAGATACTAAGCCGAAGAGTTTATCTTGATCACCCCAACTTCCACTCGTCCAATACTCTATAGAGCTTTTCCATTTAATCAACAACTGCTTGCTATTTTGGTCAATCTCTAAAGAAAAGAGTCCCATCCCAGGATCTTCACTATTTCTCCATGAAGTAAGAACCTGCTTTGTATCCGTACGCTTGTTGTATCCTAACTTACTACCAGGCAACCAAGTATGTGTTGGATGATCAAAACTTTGCCAAATTGGTGGGCTTGAACTTGACCCATATCTTAAAACTAAATTTCCATCATCAAGAAGAACTAATGATGTTCCATGTGTGGCAGTTGAACTTGAACTCATGTTTGTGGACCAAATTTGGGTGGTTGACTCATTTAAAAGCACCAAGTTACCATCTATGATTTTCAAGATTGAAGAGAATCTATTATGGATGGGTGTTTCTCTATTTGCTACCCAGACTATTGTTGTTGTTTGGACACCTTTGTACCAAATTCCTATATAATAGTTGGGAGATTTACCTGGTTTAAAGAAACCCATTTCAAAATTTCCATCAAGAGAGGCAAGTGTCTGGTTTCCAGAGAGAGATTGATTTAGAGCTAATGTATCAGCAGCTCCATATGAGAAAGGGGAAATGATAAAGAAATATAAAAAGAGCTGAGAAGCTATGAAGCTCATGTTTTTGCTTCTGTATTTGCTCAAACAGGAGGATATCACTCAAATTGTATGCACACATATGACAATATAATAACTAAAGTTAATGGAAGGCCTGGAGACAGAAGTTGACTTGGAAAATTCCACTCAAGATACTTAATAGAAAAAATTAGATGAAAGTCCCACTCGAATGAGTTGGGTGATCCACACATCGCCACATATATAACTTTTGTGAATACTATTATTCACTATTTTCTCTTTTAGTTTAATTTTTTTATTGTCTTTAGCGTTGCTACGGTAGTTTTTGGGTCGTTTGGTAGTTTTTCCCCCGTCTTCTTTACATAGCTTTATAGCAATTCAAATGTTTTGTGTGTCCGCATTATCTCAGTGGCAACACGCGGATCCTCGAAAACTAGTTCCTATTATTTTTAACTTTCTAACGTTTATATTTGCAACAACTATAAATAAATTATATAATAATATATGTTTGCAACAACTGTATTTCTAATGACTATATTTCTGACTTGTATAAGTTTCTGGCATTTCAAACTTTATTTTCACTCTTCAACTTTCACTTTCATTTCTCATACAATGTTAGGACCACAACTTGATCCTACAATAATACAAAAACAAAGAAAATGACTGAATGATCATAACGTTTATAAAACTAAACTCAATGCCTTGAAATGACATATGAACTTAAAAGCCACTAAACTGTATCTACTATCGTACTCATTCCTTCGATCGCTTGGTTTCTACATGTTCCTTTTCGATTTGAACTTGTAGCCCGATCCATGTTGTTGAACCGTTGCTTACAACTGATTGGCAGATTGTAATCATATCATCACAATTTACCTCCAAATCAATAAAACAACTTGTGTATGGTTGACAACAGCCACTTACCTACTTGATGCTCCATCTGCTTATATATCATTGATCATTCAATACAATATTTTACATTTATACAATATTGCTAAATGTTTATGCTAAAAAGTTTGAGGAGAACATGCTTCATCCTTACATTTTTAACAGCCGAAGAACCTTTGAAATTACAACGATGCTACTATTATACAAAGCCGAACGTTGTAACATTATGCAGTCCTATATATCATATGTTGAAAAGAAGATTATATGCAGATTTCGTCTAAAAAACACACATCCATCCAAAAAAGGCCTACCATTTTTTTTATCGGCCTTGTTCCTCAGTAATAGTCAACTGATTGATCTCCGACTCACTCACATATGCTGGCAACCTATGAACGCGTTTTCTGGCAACAAAAGCTGGTTCTTTAGGATCTGGGAGGCTTTCAATATCCATCCCCAACATGCCAAGCACACCAGTCATGGTAGGCCGATCTTGATGGTCTTCTTGTACGCACAACAGCCCGATAATCATACATCTCAGAACTTCAATCGAATTGCATGATTCAGCTAATGCTGAATCTAGTAAATCTAATGGCTTCTTCTCTTTCCACAAACCCCAAGCCTGAAATACTTCAAGATATTAAATGTAAAGCTACAAACGGATTCGGGTTTAAAAAATCTTTAAGAACTTACTCACGTAGGATATAAGGCTAAATGCTTCTTTATTATCATAATAACCAGTGTTTCTTTTTCCACTAATGATCTCGAGTACAACTACTCCAAAGCTATAAACATCTGATTTTACTGAGAAAAACCCATTTAGCGCGTATTCTGGAGCCATATAGCCACTGCATTAGGAACAACATAAGTAAATTCTAAATGTACAAAACTAGAACTAGATTTGAAGGTTTGAAAGGTACATACTAGGTTCCAACAACTCTGGTAAGGCTACCTTCTGTATCTCTGCCTTTTACTATCTTTGCCAAACCAAAGTCTGAAATCTTGGGATTCATTTCCGCGTCTAACAACACATTGCTTGCTTTCAAATCTCTGTGAATAATCCTCAATCGTGAATCTTGGTGAAGATAGAGAAGTCCTCGAGCAATTCCCATAATAATATCAAAGCGTAACGCCCAGTAAAGACGCATACTAAGCGTCCTATCTTGAAAAAGTATCATTAAAACAAAAAAAAGATTGCGGGTTATTAACATTAGAAGTAACTGAACATAAAAGTAAAGGTTGGAGAGGCTAACCAAATATGAAGCGGTCCAAGCTTTTATTAGGCATGTATTCATAGAGTAGTATCATTTCATGATTCTTCATGCCGTATCCCAACAATCTAATAAGATTACGATGTTGAAGTTTAGCAATCAACAATACCTCGTTTTTGAATTCCTTCAAACCTTGCCCAGATTGACTCGACAACCTCTTCACTGCCATTTCTCCTCCTCCAGGGAAAGTTCCCTACTCAAAACATTACAATCAGCAAAGCTCCATATTGTAAATCGAAGATACTCTAAATCTAAGAACAATAAGATGAAACGAGAAAATGTGAAAGCTGTGAGTATAAGTTACAAATGGTAATAGAAGTTAGATCACCTTTTGATACTAGATATTACAAGGCTAACCAACTAACTAAGTTGTAACTAATTCTAGCTAATTTATTTCTTTAACACGCCATATTATCAGAGATTTCATGGGATGGAGGAATGATAAGAGACATGAATGCAAACAAGCAATGTAATCAAGAGTTGTTACCTTGTAAACAGGGCCAAATCCCCCTTGTCCAAGTTTATTTGCAAGTGAAAAGTTTTCAGTGGCAGATAATATTCTTTTGAATTCAAAGAAAGGTACATCAAGACCTTTTCTATCTTCTTCACTCAGGACCCCTCGGTCTACAATATGGAGAATATAATTTTTATAGCAAAAGTTCACTAAGAATCATATATGGTGAACTATGTAGATAAAAGGTATAAAATTGTGATATTTACCTCGACTTTTCATCCTTCTATAGAATATAAAAGCAATGCTGCAAAGAAACACAAGACCCAAACATCCTGAAACGATCCCTGGGATGGAGAAGCAAAAGTGTTTTCATGATGGTTAAAGGCACAAAGAATGAAAGTTCAAATAAAACCAACTTTAGATCACCTGCTACTAACACTTTGGTATAGCTCTTGCGATGATCAGATGAAGAAATTTTGATGTAGATTGTGTCTAGATTTGAATCGTTAGAAAAAAGCATAGGTGATATGTTATTCACGTTTTCAAGATTCCAATGATGACATATATTGGAGATAAAAGTATATGCGTTACAAATGCAGTAATCCAAGCAAGAACTTCTGCATTCTGATTCATCTAATGGCAGGGCTTCATTTTCAGGGAATGAAGAAATAGATATTTTTTCAACATAACTTGAGATGAACACAGGTTTCTGTGTCTTATCAGTACAATCCAATACAGTTTTTCTCACACACCCACCAGAAAAACTGCCCAAATCCCAATCACTCTGTGATCTAGGTTCGAAATCGGTCAAGCAACTACAGGCTGGCAAAATATACGAATTGCAAACACCAAATGCCCCACAACTGCCATAAACATCACACATACTTCGTGGTTGTGCCCAAAACAAATTCCACTGCCCGGAGGCTGCCAACCACGACAGCTGTTTAATTTGCCCTGTGACATCTATAAAAAATCTTGAAATAATCGAAGGATTGTATAAAGAATAAGTGAAATAACTCTCATTTTCATTATCAACATAGCTGTAATTATAGATGTAGTTCAACCTCATTTCAGGTACTAAGCTGAAGAGTTTATCTCGATCATTCCAAGTTCCACTAGTCCAATAATTAATAGATCTATTCCATTTAATCAGAAACTGCTTGTTAATCTGGTCAATCTCTAAAGAAAAGAGCCCCATCCCAGGATCTTCACTGTTTCTCCATGAAGTAAGAACCTGCTTCGTATTCGTACGCTTGTTGTATCCTAACTTACCACCAGGCAAGAAAGTATGTGTTGGATGATCAAAACTTTGCCAAATTGGTGGGCTAGAATTTGACCCATATCTTAAAACTAAATTTCCATCATCAAGAAGAACTACTGTTCCAGGTGTGGCAGTAGAACTTATGTTTGTTGACCAAATTTGGGTGTTTGACTCATCTAAGAGCACTAAGTTACCATCTTTGATTTTCAGTTCAGAAGAGAATATATCAGAGACAGGTGTTTCTCTATTTGCTACCCATACTATTGTTCTTGTTTGGATTTTTTTGTACCAGATTCCTATGTAATAGTTGGGAGAGTTACCTGGATTAAAGAAACCCATTTCAAAATTTCCAGCAAGAGAGACAAGTGTCTGGTTTCCAGAGAGAGATTGATTTACAGCTAATGTATCAGCTCCATATGATAGAGGGGGATTGATAAAGAAATATAGAAAGAGCTGAGAAGCTATTAAGATCATGTCTTAGCTTCTACTTAGAAATGAACTTAGAGGAAGTTGCTTGGAGAACTTCACTCAAGATACTAGTTAGAAAAGATTGCATGAAAAAATGGAAGAAGAGTTGAAAAACTATCAAAATCATGCTTTTGCTTCTGCAAATGCTCAAATTGGCAGATTCCCACAAATCATACAGACCACATAAAAAATTAGGAGTTGACTTGGAAAATTTCACTCAAAAAATATTAAATATATGTGGAATATGATAATCAAAACATGGAATAATAATAATAATAACCGATTACAATTACTTTGTATCCTTGAGTCTAATTGTGTCGACAAGTCGTTTCGCGCATGGTCATGGTGCACGCGCAACAGGGTGTGATGTTCTTTTTTAGCGCAAACCTTTTCCTGATTGTTAAGTATGGTCATTTGTTTACTTTAAACTTTCTTAGGCTAAAAAAAGATTTCTTTTTTAAAATATTTTCAAACATCATCATTTTGAACTTTTCTTCCTCTCCTGCTTTGAAAGTTTCTCGTCATCATTCTTTAAAGAGAATCATATAAATATATGCCAAAATTTCAATGGCATTCTATTTAAACAAACTTCAAACCGTTTAGTTGTCATTTTCATGAGTGACCCTACTTAAAATATTATTGCAATCAATCATCCTCTTCACATAAAATATAAAATATATATAATTAAACATTTTGTCCTCTACGTTAAGATAATATAATAAGTTGTCTTTTATGTTTATATTTTGTTTGCACATTCCGTCCTTTACACTAACATCCGTCAACTGATCTACTCAGCAGACGCCATCCGCACTTGAAACCACCACAACCCTCATCAAAATACACCTTCAACACAAATCCGATCATCTCGTACTCACTCTCTATCTCTCTCAACCATTTAGATCTATAATATTTCTTGATTAAAAACAATTATGACGGATCCAGGATTTTTCATCAGATGGGTAAAAGAACTGGGCATGTTACAACAGGTCAGGTACTCAGGTCATAAATTTACATTAAATGGCGGCAAAAAAAGACCCAACTCCCAGGTTTTCGACACTGTTTTAAGTAATGATAAAGGCAAGCAAACCACAGGAATAAATACTTTAACCACACATAAGTTTGGGATGTGAAAAGAACTTACCTCATTAGTCAGGGACAGAAGATGCAAATTTGACTAATTCACAAAGTTTCCAAATCTTTCAATCACTAAATCAGTTAGAGTAAATTACTAAAAATTACTAAAAATTACTAAACACTATACAAAATAGAATCTGATCAAATAAAAATAATGGAATTATAAACCAGTAGGAAGAAATACCTAGTCTTCCAAGAGGATGCTAATTGCACAAATGAGAGGGCTAAAATTTAATTCATCAACCTGAATTAATGCACAAATATGGCACTATTGTGAGTAAATAAACAAGTTCAATTTTTGTGACTACACAATAGCGTCTGGTCACAATTCAATAGCAACAAATTGAGCCAAGTCATAAAATTGGTCCAAGGTCTATAGTCTAAACAAAATCGATCAAAAACAGAGTCCATCAAAAGGAAACACGTCGACAAATTTTGGAACATCAATCGGTAATTCGTAAATTAGGGGAAATTTATAGGCAAGTAACAAGATGATAGATCGTCTGCGTACCGGAATCGATCGAGGCAAGTGAGTAGGAGGAATGCTGGTGTACGGCGGTTCCGCCATCGAATTGTGTCCGTCGGTGGAAGAAGAAGTTGAAGAAGAAGAAGAAATGGAGGTTGAGGAAGCCATAGTAGCGGGTATGGCGATGAAATTGATCGAGAGATTGGAGTTTACAGTCACGATCGTCGTGTAAATGATTATTTTTTGGAAAATCCAACCTATCTGGGTGAGTTGTTTCACCTCCGTTTTCGTATGAGTCGGGATCTATTTTTAAGAATAGTGAACGATCTTGAGAGAGGGTTTCCATGGTTCCAACAAAGGACGGATGCTAGAGGTAGGATTGGTTTACCGCTTTGTAAAAGTGCACCGCAGACTTTCTTGTGATGGCGTATGGTGCTTCGAGGATGGGGTGTTTGTTGGAAAAAGTTAATATACACACTTTGATTTATAAAAAAAATCATGGATGGGGTGGGGTGGAGGCGCTTCTATCTATGCTACAAAATTGGAAGACTCGTGTCTAAAAAATAAAAACAGATTGCGAATTATGAAGAATGCGAATTAAGGTTTTTAAAGACTCATAATCGGGTATAAATTTGGCTGTCGTTGATTTCTAAACCTTTTTAAAAAATGTTTTATTAAGTTTTTAAGCATTTTTAGAGTCATCCATGGATGATAAGGGTGGGCGGTATGTTTGCCTAAGGTATGGTTTAGGCATAGTTTTTTGTCCAATCACATGCTGCCAACAGGTGAGATAAAATTGATGTATAATTGATGTAGAATTGGTGGGTATACATGCTAACCATAAAATCTCGGCAAACTTGGAAGTGGGCACCACCTCACACACACACACAAATATCGGCATGTTTAGGCAAACATATACCGAAAACTACCCCCCACATTGCCGATGCCGCTGATGCCTACACACTCGGTATACATGCCGAGTTCGGCATACCCCATGCCGCATCTACGCCGAAGATTTCGGTGAGCATACCGCTCACCCTAAGAAACAAAATTAAGTTTCTTGGGTTGGGTTTTGGGGTTTTGGGGATTTGGGGTGACCTATTTTGTGTAAAGTTAAGATT
Organism: Deinandra increscens subsp. villosa; assembly: GCA_039602395.1. Classification (NCBI taxonomy): domain Eukaryota; kingdom Viridiplantae; phylum Streptophyta; class Magnoliopsida; order Asterales; family Asteraceae; genus Deinandra; species Deinandra increscens. The sequence goes on from JBCNJP010000017.1 coordinate 3,751,250, forward strand.
TGGTATTCTAATGATTGTATAAACGTTAAAAGATGAAAATTATGCCAAAGCAACTAAAGTGAACTTGGATGGTTAGTTAAAATTTGGTCTTCTAACATTTTTATATATTTAAACCTAAGGGTTCAATGTGTTGAAATTGTTCTTATGGGTTAATAGGTGATGATTAATTATTAACCTATCTTATCATGGAAGTAAATATTTTTAAAATGTAAACTTTGTTGTTGTAGACAAATATATTCATAAAAAAGAAGACGTGAAATCTATTTTAAGAAAAAACTTACTCAATATGTACATCGGCCACCATCTCAAGGATTTAGTTTGTTCATTGTTGCAGTTAATGACGACTTTAAAGACATGGCTCCTTAAAGACTTGTGATTCGAATCATTTTACATTAACATAATGATTATTTACTTACTCGATTATACTGCATGTGCGTTGTCATGGAGATAACGCAAGTATACAAAATAGTTGCATTGCTAAAGCATAATGTAAAGAAAACAAAAAAACAAAATGAATGCACAATGACGTTAAAAAAAGTTATTATAAAATAAAATGCATGTACATACAAAATAATTGCGAAACGAAGTTAAAGAAAAAAATAAATTATCTCGGGGTTTTAGAGTCTTACGAGCCCCTATTAATAAAGTTGGATGTTAAAAAAAAATTGAATCTTGCCATGTAGCATTCAACTGTTGAAGTCACGTAGCATTCAACCGTTGAACCCACGTGACCCAATCAATAAAAGTTACAAACTTACTATTTTTAATGATCATCTTTATTCACTAGGTAAAGGACCCAAAAACCATTCTCATGAGGAAACAATTATAGGTGAGAAAATCTTTTGGCTCAACCTGAACTCTCCATTCCCTGAGTAAAGGATCCGAAGACCACCCTCAAGAAAAAACTCACCATTGGTGAGAAAACATTTTGGCCCAACCTGAACCCCTATATTTATATAACATGTAGAACTTGAAACCAAAACCTCTCATTTTTAATGTTTTTTAATACCTCATATCAACCAATTGAAGTACGAACTTACTATTTATTAGGACCTGTAAAATGCATATATAAGTAATTATTGTAATTTATTTTGTATATTATACTAGTAATTCACATACGAATAAACAGATCATGTTTATTTCATTATTTATTTTAATGAAAGAACTTAATTTATCTACATACTTAAACTCCTTAAAACATTAATGTTATTATAATCATAAGACTTTATTATTACTGATTTTTTAGTTCACATAAATTAAAATGAAATATTAAAGGATGCAGTACACTAAATACCGTATTAAAACTCCTATCATTGACCAAGGTGAGTGTATGTTAACGTTTCAAAACGAGCTACACATGATTATTTAAAAAGTTTATATTTTGAAAACTTTTAATGCATGTATATTTAAATCATAATAATTATATTATATAATTAAATATCATTGCTTATTTTTATTTTTTCATCTTGTTTTTTTATTAAATATCAACACTCTTTCCTATTCACCTTTTTTTTTGAAAAGTAATCTTTCATATTCACCTATTCAATAGTAATAATTTTAAATAATTAAATATAAACAATATAAATTTTTTTATATTTTAATCATTTTTAATAATAGTTTTTAAAACATAATTAGTTATAATAAGATTTCAATTATATCTTATCTTAAAATACAATTTTATAATGCTTAAATCTTTATTAAGATTATTTATAATTTTAAATAATCGTTATTTCTTATTTCATTAACGACTAATAACAATTAATATCAAAATGAATTACATTGCTAACATGTTTTGTAATTCGACGGTTCTATATGTTTACGTTTAAAATATCTTACAAATATATAATAGTTTTGCATGTTTATATATTTATGCTTAAAAATATAATAATAATTACATATTAAGTTATTAATTATATCATTTTTATGACATCTCATCTCATGTATGTATAAATCTTTAATCTTTATTAATTAATCCTAATAAAGCAATAAGATGGTTGCCACTTGGCCCTTTTCTGAGGTCTCCACATCATCATGTCCACATGTCAACACTATATTAAATCAATATGTAAATTTTAAATTAAATTCAATGTATTATTTCAACTTTCCAAATATAAAATTAAACCTTACATTTAATAAATTTTAAATTTCTAATTAAATGTAATGAAACTTTAAATCTTTTAAAGTTTTTAAACTTAATTTTTGAAAAATTCATATATAAAAATTTATTATTTTAAATTTCTACATATAAAATTCAATATTACATTTAATAAATATTAAATTTATTATTAATATAATATAATTGTGAGATCTTTAAAACTTTAAAATTTATATTTATAAAATTCAAATTCTGAACATTTATTAGAACTTTCTACGTATAAAATACAACAGTACAATTAATAAATTTCTAATTTCTAATTAAATACATTTTGTAAAATTTAAATTTCTAATTAAATGGTTATTGTAATGGTCAACAAATCCTTATTTTTTTCTTAACTATTGTAAGATAACTTATTACTATGCTGCAACAATTAAAATGACAATGGTAGCGGTCCTACTATTTTACGGCCAATAAATCAGGATCATGGCAGTATGGGTCAGTAAAGGGTCGACTATCTAACCTAAACTACAACATCAAAAATAAGACATTAGATCAGTCAAACATGATTAGTGTGATTATTGAATATATTACATGATAAACGAAATTCATATTTATATAGCTATTAAATTTGAACGAACTCAACCCATGTTTAACAAAGGCAAAATTGATTTAAAAAATTATGTCATTCATATTTTTCAAACCTCTCATCATTTCTTTTTTTCCATTTATCTCATTTTATGAACTTAAATTCAACCTGTATAGTTTACGGGTTACTAACATAGTCTTTATAGTCTTTAATCATAATAAAGCAATAAGATGGTTGCCACATTACCCTTTTCTAGGGCATACACATCATCGTGTCCACATGTCAACACTAGATTAAATCAATATTTGAATTTATAAATTCAATGTATTATTTCAACTTTCCAAATATAAAATTAAGGGAAAAAGACGAAACTAGCCGGTTTGACCACGGTTGGACGAGAAAGTCCCCCCTTTTCAAAAAAGGACGAGAATAGCCGCATCCACGCTCGTCTATGACCTGCATCCACGGTCGTCCGACCGTCAAAACAGGTGTCAAAAACAACGGTCGTCCGACGAAAATACACGGTCGTCCCGCCCCCACGTACGGTCGTCCCGCCCCCCACGTACGGTCGTCCCGCCCCCACGTACGGTCGTCCGCCCCCACGTACGGTCGTCCGCCCCCACGTACGGTCGTCCCGCCCCCACGTACGCACGTACGGTCGTCCGCCCCCACGTACGGTCGTCCTGCCACCCCGTACGGTCGTCCGCCCCCACGTACGGTCGTTACGACCGTCAAAAACAACAGGTGTCGTTTTTCTTATAGCTTCGTCTAGACGGTCGTCCGACCGTGAATGGCGTGACCAGGACGACCGTGGAGCCGGCTATTTTGGTCCAACCGTGGTCAAACCGGCTAGTTTCGTCTTTTTCCCTAAAATTAAACATTACATTTAATTAATTTTAAATTTCTAATTAAATGTAATGAAACTTTAATTCTATTAAAGTTTCTAAACTTAAATTTTGAAAAATTCAAATTTAAAAAATTTATTATTTTAACTTTCCACATATAAAATTCAATATTACATTTAATAAATATTAAATTTATTATTAATAAAATGTAATTGTGAGATCTTTAAAACTTCTAAATTGATATTTACAAAATTCAAATTCCGAACATTTATTATAACTTTTCACATATAAAGTACAACAGTACGATTAATAAATTTCTAATTAAATACATTTTGTAAATTTTATATTTCAAATTAAATAGTTATTGTAATGGTCAACAAATTCTTATTTTTTTCTTAACTATTGTAAGATGACAATATGGGTTAGTAAAGGGTCGACTATCTAACCTAAACTACAACATCGAAAATAAACAATTAGATCGGTCAAACATGATTAATGTGATTATTGAATATATTATATGATAAACGAAATTCATATTTATGTGGCTATTAAATTTGAACGAACTCAACCCAGGTTTAACGAAGCCAAAATTGATTAAAAATTATGTCATTCATATTTTTCAAATCTCTCATCTTTTTTTTGCTTCCACTTATCTCATTTTATGAATCTAAATTCAAACCGTATAATTTACGGGTTACTAACCTAGTATATAGATACAAGTTTTAAAGATGTTTAGAATAACCTTTGTTGGAAACAATTTTATTTATGAAGTTTATTTGTATCAAGTACAAACTAACCTCCATCCTGAATGGGGTGTGTCACTCGTCACACACATTTTGAAATTTGAAATTCAGATTGATAGAGTATTTTGCTCTCATGCTTCCAATTTTCATCCTACATATTCACTTATAGTTTATTTCTCCATAAAACCATAAGTAAATATTCTTGTTTTATTTTTCAGAACAATAAAGTTCAATTCTTTGATTCTAAAAGTGAAAACTACACTCATTATTTTGTAGAAATAAAGAACATTAAAGTTCAATTTAGACAATGTCTAATATGTATCTTAAAGTATAAAATAAACTACTTGATCAAATCTCAAGATCCAAATCATAAACCATAAAATAAACTGCTTGATCAATCAATACAATCCTAAGTTCTTAACAATACTTGATTCAAATTCAAAATCATAAACCACAAAACAAACTGCTTAATTGATCAATCAATAGTTCAATACAACCTTAACAAATACTTGATTCAAATTCAAAACCATAAAAACCACAACATAAAACTTCCTGATCAAATTACAAGATCATCACAAATCCAGTCTGGTGGGTACCATGAAGTACTTTCCATCTCATGATCCAACTCTCCATTGCTCTCCATCATTGGCACATACACATCTGCCTCCCCTCCTTCCACCACCATATCACTAACCGTGTTGCTCGGTGGCAGCTCCGGCGGTGGCACGGCGGCCGGAACCTCACTTTTGAGAACCTCAATCCTTTCCTCAATCTCTGAAAGCTTATTCCCAGCCAACAAAACAAGATCATTCAAATCTGTCAAGTTCAAAGACCCCATTAACACTTCACCACCCAAACATTTCGACATCATGTTCTCCATCTCAATCTCGCGGTTCACCACAACCTGCTTCTTGATCTGCTCCTTCACCTTGCTGATCCTGTCCTTGATGTAGCTTTCTTGACTCACCATGTTCTTGCTCCTCTCTATCGGCGGCATGTTCAAGAACGCGCTAAGCACGTTTCCCACGACATTGTGGTTGTCGGGCCATACCTCGGGCTGCGGGTCGAACGGGCTGTACAAGATGCCGCACGCCTCGACCCCGCATAAGATGGAGAGCTCCTCCAACTTCCTCTTCAAACTCTCCTTCCTTTTCATGAAGGAGCTTTTTCTTGCCTTGTAGTTCTCTATGAAAGCAAGTTTCACTTTGCTCCTAGGCATGGCTAAGGTTATGCCAAATTGGAAGCAATGCAATTGGCAATTGGCAAATGGCAATAACTTGTGTGTTTGCTTTAAAATGGTTTTGAACTTTTGATGTGAGATATATTATACAAGTAAGACAGTATTAATATAGAATATTTTGGTCTTAATGACTTTGTGAATTCAAAGATTTTGTCAAGTGAAGAATGAATGACTAAATTAATTGTTCAAATATTTTAATAGAACTTTTAATATACTTGCGGTTTGCATTAATGGTTAAATTTTAGGGTTATTTTGTACTTTTGTTACACTCTCAAACCCAAACATGATTTGTGAAGTTTATACTTCGTTTTATTTAATAACGCTTACTATTAAAAATGTAACACCACTTGCCTTAACAAACTTTAGCAAAATTGTATAAAAACAACACAAGATATGAAAAAAGGAAAAAAAAAGGGGCAATAAAACAGAAGAAAAAACATTAAAAAAAAACAACGATCTATGCCAAAGGAAGAAAAAAAAATACATTTACCTTGAATTTTTTAACAAAAGATAAAAGTAGGTCGAAAATGACTAGCTCTACAAGTTTTGGTTAAAATCATGTCGTCATAGACCCGTAATTATTATTTTTAAAAATTTTCTTGTTCTCATTTAATTAGATTAAACTACGACGTTTAGAGGACCGATTGGATGCCGCATTTAATTAGATTACACGCTTAAATACTAAGTAACATATCTTTTTATTAGATTTTCTTTGTTAGCGGTGTGTGATGGCAAGTCAACGCTAAAAGTTTTATATAATTAATTTTATTATTATTATTCTGCGGTGTTAAAGAACTAAACGAAATGTCATCTTAATGTGGCACAATGTCAAGAAAGAACCTAACATCTTTAATAGGGTGTTCAGTATTTGAAACGGATTTAAAAAAATTTAAAATTCGACTCGATTCAATTAGAAAATCATTGGTTCGAAATTTTAATTTCGAATTCAATTCGATTTGATGTCAAATATTGAATTTCGAATTGAATTAGAATTTGAATCTCAAATTCGAATTTCATTCAAAATTTGAATTAGATATATTTATATATTCATACACACACATATATATGCACTATACATTTATTGTATATAAATAATTATACAAATATATTAAATTAGTTTTCACAGACAGCTCATTATTTACACCTATTTAAAATATTTAAATATTTAACTATTTAAAATATTTAATTTGAAAACACGTAGTCTTTAATTCACGCCTAGAAATTTGACATTATATAGATTCACCCAATTATCATCATTTTCCTAATGAATTAATGATATTATGTTTTATAAGTATTTTGTTGTCTAGATGTATAATAAACTTGTAAATCTTGTTTTCATTAGTGATACTTAAGTTGAATTTGAATGATAAGTTATCTGTCGCGATAATTACTGAACAAAACTGCTTTAAATATGAATGTTTTGAACGTTAAACTAAATTCTGTCTAATTCGAACGTTTCCATTTTGAATATTAAACTATAATTTTTTTTACTAAAATAACTTGAGATTTCTTCGAATCTGATTCAGATTCTATTCAGATTGGATTCGAATTAATCCCATTTGAATTCGACTCGATTCAGATTCAGTTTTCGAATTAGAATCGAATTCGAATTCAAATTTTAAAAATTGAAATTTGAGTAATTCAATTCGATTAATTCGAGTATTCGAAATTTGATTCATTGAATACCTTATTCCTATGTACTAAGCATGAACAAGAAAGACTTCATGGTGGTGTGCCACACCAAGGCAATAGTGCGGCATTAAGGTAACACTAAAGTTAAGAACTTAATATAGCAAGCTACTGTAAAAAGTTTTTCTTAATTATTAAAATGATAAGAACAGATACTATACTTGATCTTAACCAAAACGCGAGGAGAGGTAAGCTTATTCACCTCTTTGGCCGTTGTTTAAAGTTTTTCCCTCTTTGTATTCTTCGCACGGCCCGTGTAGGAGCCATTTGCCCTTTAGATTGGTTTTGTGCATCAATACCAATAGTCCATTTGGTATCATAAACTAACTTGGTGCCTAATCAACACTCAAAATCCAAATATAAATTCATTCCATCACTCACCATGAAATTACATGTTGTTTATAGTGTATTCTATTTCTAGGTGTTTGTGTCCCTTTCATTTTAAGTTCCAACTTTCATTTTAAGTTCCAAACTTCCAATGATGACACATTGACACTTTGGACTATAAAGTGGGCTGACGGCCCAATAGGCTATGCATCACCATTTTCATATTTTTGACCTATGGCGACAAGAAATTATTTTCCTTCATTACTGTTTTTCAAAAATTTTGTAACAACAAACCTATAATAATGAAATTTTGACACTACATGTACCTCTATTGCGATAACACTTGCCACCGATTTTGACAAAACAACAGGGACGACATCTATGACGACGACTTGTGGTCGGGCTACATCACCATAGGTCTCAAAAGCTTCGATGACTTGTACTGAGTATTGGCTTTCCAAGAATTTGCAACAAATGTCTTGTAACATAGTCAAGCTAGAACACTCCCATGGTGGGGTTTTCAAATGTTGGCAAAAGAATATGAAACTTTTTTCTCAACACTCAACGTTTCGTATTTTCTGACCCAAGAAACCGAGAACGAAACTATGGCAGCAACTCGTGATTGTCTAAAGTTCAAGAATGATAATATCATATTTCAACGATACATCTTGAATGCTATATGTGTACATTCTTTGATGTTTATCAATTGATGATACTAGGTACTTGTCCAATGCAATTCGCATCGGTCCTATATGTACTAACATATGCGAAGCCTTTAAGTGCTAGGTCATTAGGTTATTTATGAGGCGTTAAAGTAAGAAATATGTGGGGATAGATAAGAAGGCAAAAGCAGATGCGGTTAGATGCGGTTGGAACTGAACATGACATCTTGGAATGGTAGATGCAAGGCACGAAAGTCTAGAAATATCTAAACGCATGAACGAAAAAAGGGGACCTCTCACTTTTTCGCGTACAATATATATCTGATCTTATCTCAACCGAACTCCAAGAAACTTGGTCACCGAATCCCGTGAAATTTTTGTACCGACCCTGAACTCTAAAAAAAAATTAGTTTTAAGATTTTAAATTTTACAAATTTAAGCCTATTAGAAACCAATTTATAATATTTAAATTTTTGATCAATGATTCAACATTAATAAGCCCAACAATACTAATATTTTTAACCCGATTACCGAAACCCAATACCAATTACCCAAACACCCAATTAATAAATAAATACCTAAATCTAATTTTAATTAAAATAACTTAACTTAGAAATTTGAAGGAACGAAACACGAAACCGAATTGGAGATAAATTTGAGATAGTTGTATATGTTATATTGAGAAATAGTTGTTTAGAAAAGTGTCGAGAGAATGATGTGATGGATAGATTTGAAAAAATGAAAACTCGTAGAGAGTAACTTTAGACGTTTTGTAATTCTATTTTCCAATGACGAATGATGTACGTTACTACTTTTGTTGTGTTTTTTTTAGATTTTGGTTGGTTTTTATATCATGTAACGTGTTCCGTCCCAAACCAAACCGGTCTTAAAATGTTTTTGTATATAGAGGTAGACGACTGAACCCCAAAAATTTCTGAACCAAAAAAATTCTTGAGTTCGCTACTACCAACAAAGACATACTTGTAGAACAATCTTGAACAAAGATAATTTAATAAAGACGTAACAAGTAAGAAATCCTTTGTTTCTAAATATTTTGATTCTTATAATATGTGTGAGTCATGTCCACCTATGTATATAAGGTTTATTAAGCGTTTGTTTTCCTAAAAATGTGCATATAATAATCATTTCATTAGAACAAAAATGAATTATACATTGTATTGTATGAACAAGACATCATTGCGGATAAAACAATATCAAATATCTTTAATCCCATTATTATACAATTAATGACTTGTTATAACTCCATATATATAGAAAATCATGGAATTAACTATTTTCCATAACAACAATTTTTTAAATGCTATTATCATGTCACATCTGTCACTTGTAGTCTTGTAGTGTGTATATATAGCAATGCCCAATTGCAAACTAAGAAACTCACACATACAACTTCCATATTTCTTCCAATCACTTGCTAATTCTTTTGTAACATGACTAGGAAGAAAGTGAAGCTTGCTTTCATAATGAATGATTCTGCAAGAAAAGCCACCTTCAAGAAAAGGAAGAAGGGTTTGATGAAGAAGGTGAATGAGTTAAGCACATTATGCGGCATTGACGCGTGTGCTATAATCTATAGCCCATACGAGGCCCAACCCGAGGTGTGGCCCAACAATATCGGCGTCCAACGTGTGTTGGCCCAGTTCAAGAGGATGCCGGAGATGGAGCAAAGCAAGAAGATGGTGAACCAAGAGAGCTTCATCAAGCAGAGAATCACAAAGGCGAACGAGCAGTTAAAAAAGCAGATCAAGGAGAATCGCGAGAAGGAGATGACCGAGGTGATGTACCAATGCTTGACCGGAAAAGGGTCGATAGCGAACTTGATGTTGCCGGATTTGAATGAACTTGGTGGGTTGGTGGATCAAACCATAAAGGACATTTGTAGGAGGATCGAGTCGTTGAAGAAAGCGGGCCCGGGTAAAGGTGTAGTCACGCCACCGCTACCTCAACCGCCTCGACCACAGGCCGGGGCGGTTGGTGGTAACTGTTCAAATGGTAACTCTTCAAATGCTAGTAATGAAATGGTGGCAAGAAATGTGGTTGATAATGTGAATTTTGTGGGTGGGATGCAAAGGACACAATGGTCATTTACAGATTGGATGAACAACCCATGTGATCAACAGAATATGGGTCTTGGGCCCGGGTATGAGATGGTTCCGTTTGTTGATCAAAACCACCCGAATCCGATTTGGCCAAATCATTTTTTTCCATGAAAGTTGAACTATCATTCTACTATTTTGGGTGCATTTTTCATTTGAGAAGTTGTTTGGGGGCATGATTTACTATTGCTTTACTGGTGGGGGAACTTTTGTTTTTTTGTTTTTTTTTATTAATGAAAGGAATCAAGTGTGGATTTCCAGAAAAGGATGTTATGTTAATGTTATTGTGAAATCTGTCTCAAAAGTAACGTTAGATGGATTTGGTTTATTTGGTATAATAAGTAACTTATCACTTTATAAGGTCATATTTTAAGTATGATATATCCAAGATAATTGTATTAATTAGTGGGTGTCATAACGATATGTCTATCGTGCCCTGAAAGTTGGATGAATGCTGATCACTGGATCACTGATACATCACCGGCAGATATAGTAAATTGTTATATATTAAAGTGGGAGGTACGGTTGAGATGAAACAGTGTGGCTTCAAATTTTTTAGCTAATAATATTTTGCCAATTCAAATTAGATGATATGAAGCCATGTGGCTTTATTTAGGTGGGTATGATGGAAACTTAAAAAAAGAAGCCACAAGGCTTTGATTGCATTTAATACCTCACATACACATTACGGCTTCTCACTGCTTCTACAAGCCGTAAAACTCGAAAAAAGGAAACCGCATGGAGGAAGCCATAGGAGGTGGTATGGAAGCCCTTGAAGCAGTGGGAGTAGGGGGAGAAGCCATGTTCCATACACACCATGTCATATTAAGTTATAATAGCTCATCTAGATGCTTGCAACTTTTGTCTAATGATATCTAAATGAATTGTTTTACGTTACATGACATTGACGCGGATATGAAAGCGATCAAATGACCAAATAAGCAATTGTTAATCACACATCTAAAAAGGAACTAAACGGTTCAAGAACAAACTTTTTATAAAATTAAAGCTCAACAAAAGACCATCTTAAAATTAATTTCAAAAATCCTTCAAATCCATATACAAAAACATAAAGATTCTTAACACCGTATACAAATGAGTCTCCAACTCTTTCAAATCCATTTAAAACGACAATCATAACGAGAATCATCAAGATCAAGATTATGGCATCTTCATCAAATATTTCAATCCCAACAAGTAAGTTTTACGATTTGATACTTTATGTTTATTTGATTGAACTGATACAATGTTCCACTCATGTAGTGGCGGATCTTGAAAAAAATTTCGTGGGTGACCGAAAGTTACGTGACCAAAAAATATATATATAACTAACGAATTCGGGTCGGATCAAACCAATATATATATATATAAGTAACGAATTCGGGTCGGGTCAATCCATTAGAACAAAAAATATTGAATCCGGGTCGAGTGGTTCAAACAAAAAAACTATAAATGAGTACCCTTATACTTTGTTTTACTTACCAAAACAACCCTAAACTTTGTTTTAGTTAAAATAAGTCATTTAAGATCTAATTTTTGATATTTTTTCAGTAGATACATAACGTTTATAGATAATTTTACGTTGGAGACTGACTTAATACATTCAATATTAAAAAAAAATAGTGGTGACCAACTCAATATATATAAAAAAATTTAGTGGTGACCGAAACGATATATATAAAAATTTCTTCGTAAAACGCCTATACTCGGCACCTCGGGACAAAAAATCAGCAGTGACCGAGGTCACTGCTGGTACCCATTAAGAACCGCCACTGCACTCATGTATGTTTGTTTCAAGATTCTGATATCCTTCCAACGAGACTCCATATAAAACGACCCATCAGTCTGCATGTAGACACCGAACTTGAAATAGTGGGATTCTCCTTCACGTCCAGGTCGTTCGTATCTGAGAACCCCGTCTATGTAAACTTTAACCGTGTTGCCTTCAACGTCATGTATAACATTTAGTCGGAACCACTTGTCATATATATTAGTAAAGATAACATGTTTCGTGTAATAGTAAAGATTATTCTCGTACACCCTGAGCATCGTGGTTGTTGTATATGGCGGTTTTGACCCAAAAACTTGCATTATGGACACCCCGGATGTCCCATGAGGCACGTATGCGTAGGCTTCGAATTGCCAAACACCCGAAGAGTAATCATAACCCTTTAAACCAAATAAAATAAAAGTTAGTTTGTTAATCTTTCTTTAGTATGTAGCATTTAAATCATTTTATAATACACTTGTGGAAAATAAGGGTGTTCATGAAACGGAATATAACCAATAATAAATAAGTATTAAAAGTATTTTATAACTTATTTGAATAAGTTTTTCTTTTTTTTTTACATTGTTGGAGTTGTTTTTCACTGTTAAAAACGGATACGACCTATCTCATCATCTCAACTTTTTGGGAAAAAAATTCAAGCGGAAATGGTCAAACGAAGAAAACCAAGTTGAAAACTTGGTTTTTGGTCCTTGACGTTTGCTCATTTTTATCTTTTTTAGTCCAAAGTTTTTAAAAATCTGATTTTAGTGTCTCACATTTCATTTTTGTATCAATTTTAGTTCAAAATCTAAAATCCTGAAAAAAAAAACCGTTAGTTAACCCCACTTTAAGGGTATTTTAATCATTTACCTTAACCCTTGGTCCTAATATAAAAGAATTTTCGTTTTATTTTGGACTAAAATACCCCTCAGATGGGGTTAACTAACAATTCTTTTAAACGAATTTTAGATTATGGACCAAAATTGATATAGAAATAAAATGTAAAGCACCAAAATCAGATTTTTAAAAACTTTGAACTAAAATGGATAAAATAAGCAACATTAAGAACAAAAAACGAAGTTTACTCAAAAAACCAAAACCAAACAGTTTTTAAAACCCCAAAAGTCAAACTATCCACACCCTTAACCAGAATATAAAGTAATATAATATGATTAGAGTAATTACCCGAACCCGAATCTCTGTACGTGGGAGGGTTTTACTGAATCTTTGGTGAGGCTTGTCCGTCTTGAACACCCAAAGCTTGTGGACTCCGTTAGCGAAGTTGTATCGTTGCTCGATCGGTAAATCGTACGGCTTTTGGATCTCGAAATTGGATTGATTGAGTGGCTGTGATACAAACCCTAAGGTGGTATCAATAGGTCCTTGTGATCCCATAACCTTATACAAGTAGAAAAACACAAATGATATGTAAAACAAAATATATGTGTTAGAACTCATGTTTTCTTGAGATATGTGGCTGATTATCGTTAACGTCTAAGGTACAATAAATATACAGAAAAAGATAGATAAAACATATATTGTGAAGATTACAAAGTAAGATAAGCCACAGGATCTCAGATACTGGATTTTGTCCCAGAACAACATGAAAGAATATGCTATTCTTTGATTTCTATACAATTGAAAATATCCTATTTCTTTAAAAAAAAGTTATAGTTTATTCAAATAATATTTGTTTTTTTTTTAAATTGCCTCATAAATTCCCTAGAAAAAAAAAAGTTACCTTTACTATGATTTTTTAATGAAAAAAAATAATGACATACGTTATTTTAGTAATTTTTTTCTTTTGAACAACAAAAATGATATATATTAGAAAGTGGAGGTTAGAAAAAACGAACCAACCATAAAAGACGAAAGTTACTTATTTTTCATTACAATCCAATTAAAAGAAACGTGCACTAACGAATCAAATAGAGGGTCATATTTCACATTGATATCGTAATGATTGAAAATAGCTTCATTCTTCGTTATTCAGATAAGCCAGCCACATAACAAAGAAGATACTTTCAACCAATCGTTTCTTTTGCTTCGTCAAACCCAAGTTATCCATCCACCCATAAACCTCTTTTGAATGACATGATTCTCGACCAAGAAGGCCAAACCACTTTAGAACCAATTTTCATAAATTCATATTTAATCTAAACCTATTAAATAGGTGAATAGGTGATCCGTAGATTCCACTCTATCACAGAACAAACAAAGAACAAAAAGTATATCAATACTTTTGTTGTAAAGATTTCCACGAGTTGGAATCCTATCGAGAAACATTCTCCACTCAAAAATGTTCACTTCTTTTTGGAGCACATTATTCCATTTGGTACACCGGAGCACATTATTCCATTTGGTACGCCAATCAACATCTGAAAAAAAATAATCATAAAGGTATAAATAATAAGGATGATGATGGGGAACCTGCTGTGAATAGAGCATTCATAACAGGTTTCCTATATTTGTGTGAGCAGAGTCCCTAAAATTTAAGGTTTGGTTGTGAAAGGTTGTGAGTGGAGGAGAGTAAAAAAAATATTGTCCATCCCTATATTTGAGGAAACACCGTAGATTCCCTATATTTTTTAATACTTTTTTAAATGGTTGTGAATGAAACAGAGATAAAATGTAATGGTAAATGTATTATTTAATTGAAAATGAGAGATAAAATATAGTGTTTTTTAGTGAAATTATAGGAATACGGATAGAGAACTTGTTGTGACTGCTCACATAATCTCTTGGGCTTTTACTTTTAGTGTGGGCTTTTTTGTTAGACAATACATGACAATGGATAATCTAAGTCTTAAATCTAAATAATGTTGTAATATTTTTTTTAAAAAATCTAAATAAATATTTTCTTTTTAAATTCGGTCCAACCAGTCTCACCAGTGAATTGGTAAGATGGTCGATTCGAACACTGAATGCAACATAATATGATCCGAATACAGAACCTATGTTCATCTTTAATTAGTACTGCAGATCAAGTTAGTAAGTGTATCACACTAGGTCCCGAGATTCGCGCGTTGCGCGAAGCGGTGTATATGATCATTTGTTAAAATATTTGAGTAAAAGGTTACGGATAATGAACATGAGGGCCCCGCGTAGGTCTAAAGACCCCCGCTAGATACCTAAATTGCATTACATTTGAATCGTTTCGCGAAGCGGAGGAACAATGGTAATTTTTTAAATGACTCGGAAACACTTGCCACAAATACATCAATATATGAAACTCTTAACCTAATCCTATCATTTCTTGATATATAAATGTCATTTATAAATTTTTAAACTATATTTTTATAACAATGCATGTTTCTTATATATCCACAAACCCTTTCAGAATCTCTTTGCTTCTTTTTGATGAGTCGTCCCATTAGTCTGCCCCAAATCCACAAACCCATGCTCATCAACATATTTGCCATACATGAATTCTTTAGTTATTTCAATAACCTCCTATGAAATATAAAAATTGACCCAAAAAGTCAACCTTATAAATAACAATCATATTTGGAATTACTACAAATGGTTGAACTTACCATAGCATCTTTAATAGGCATTTCTTCTTTCAAATCCACCTTTACTAAGGTAGAACTCCTCAAGATTTTTGTTGCTTCTCTTGACATCCTAATATCAAAAAAGATATATAACAAAAACAAAGATATCGCTGACATGTAAAAACAGTATGAATGACCTATCCGACCCTTTTGCTATTGACTCGGTCGATTTGGATAATCTATTATCTCAGATGGGTAAAACTCACATAAAGCAAATTGTTAATGCATAGACTTCATATTTCTTTTTAATCAAAATAGGTTTTGTTATCCATGACAAAATAATAGTATGCAAAAAGAGATAAAATTACCACAGAAAGCAATCCAAATTAGCACACTCAAAGTTATAACCTTTTTGTAAATAAATAAAAACCATTATGTGGGTCAACCCAAATAGGCCATACATAATACAACCCATTTACCCAACCCGAGTCACCCATCATGAATGGTACACCCACCTTGTAAAGACATAATCAAGTCTTAAACTCGAGACTAACACAATTTACAAAACAAATGTTACTTAAATAAATGAGAACATAAGGTGTTCGAGCACACAGTACCCACCATACAACAATTATCTGTTTTGACCCGCTACCCAAACAATGATGCAGTCCACCAAACACATTGATATCAGATGAGCTAAATGTGAAGTATATACTCTATGGTTACAAATAAAGATTAAAAACATCGAGATGACACCGAAGTTACCCGTAACAACTGTTGTCTTCACATCATCCCTTTTCTATTGCTTTATCAAAACTTTCTTTTAACCTATAGA
Source organism: Deinandra increscens subsp. villosa (assembly GCA_039602395.1). Classification (NCBI taxonomy): domain Eukaryota; kingdom Viridiplantae; phylum Streptophyta; class Magnoliopsida; order Asterales; family Asteraceae; genus Deinandra; species Deinandra increscens. The sequence continues at coordinate 3,767,654 of JBCNJP010000017.1, forward strand.
ATTTGAAAATCCCATGAAATGTGTATTAAAAGGTCAATTGAGGTTTAGGAGATTAAGAAAAACATAAGATTATCACGAAGAACCAACTACAACAATTCATGAGCTAAGGGAAGCACCAGTGTTGATAAATATTTAACCACCGGCAATATACCGGTTGTGATGTGTGATCGAATTTTGCATTTTGGTAAAGGAAACTATAAAAACATGTCTTTAGACCATCATGTAAAATTTATACAGAAGAAGCAATCATGGATGTACGATAAAACTGATCAAAGGGTTCTAAGTCCTTCCTAAAATTAACAGAGGAAACACACCTAAATTCCTAAAGACTAATGAATCACTCAAAATGATCAAAGGGTTCCAATTCCTTACTAAAATTAACAAATGAAACACACCTAAATTCCTAAAGACTAATGAATCACTCAAAATGATCAACCTAGCTAATATTATTCCAACCTAAAGACTCGGTTTGCATCGCCTGAGGTAAATTTAGGAGAAAACAACAATTGATAGTTAAAGTGTATACCACATGTTACAAACTCATAAGATGGTTATTAATTGGATATCACATAAAAGAATAAATTAAAATTCAACTTTTTGACCACCACAAGAATAGTACGAAGTATTACAGTATGCAGTGTGCATCATGCCTCCAATAGGTACATACCACAATGAAGTTCCCCCAACATCTATGAAGGACAAAATAACATCACAAACAATGAATCGATGGGAACATAAACAAACGAAAATCAACAAATAAAGAAAAACGAAATGGAATGCCACTACCGGATTAGGGCTTGGAATCGAGATGTGGGACGATAGAGAAGTGTAGAAGATCAATTACTTCAAGATTTCGTTGAATGTGATCAACAATCGAACTCCTTGCTTGCAAATCACACACATATCAGTCAAAGTTGCTTTCGACACTGAACAAATGAAAATCAATAAACAAACAAAAATGAAATGGATTATCACCTACCGGATTAGGATTGAACAGATCTGGGCGCAGCCACCAGAGTGCAACGATCTTCGTCGGTTTCCTCACACATCGCTACAGCCAAAACCTAGAGAAAAACCTTGCAAAATGAGTGAGAAAATAAACTGGAGAGGGCTGAAGATGGAACCGTATATGTAGCCAAACCTGATGCAATTAGCAGGGATTAGGAACGGCAGGTAAGGAGGTGTGGTTGATTGAAAACAATCATACTGATGGTAGGTAGGAGAAGAAGTGTTCATTACGTTTTCAAAGGAAGTGTTCAATGTTTCTTCATTCAAGCAAGGTTTCAATTTTCAAAGACAATCACTTGTAAATCACGGTTGGGGGTTGTACTGCACAGTGAAACACTATTCACCAAAGACTATTCATCTATTCATCAAAGTTTCTCTTTGTTTATAGGGAGTAATATCTGATCATCTTAAACTCTTAAATGTTTAAGATAGACAATAACTAACTAACTAGTAAGTTCAACTGGATCCTTTACAGTTACAAAATCTCAACCGTCCATTTGATCAGGATGACAGTTACAAACCACACAGACTTACAATGATTTTGAGTTTCTTTAAAATGTCTAAAACACCTTGCGGTATAATGTCGTTAGTAAGCTTTCAGCTGCTGTTTGAAGTCTTACATTCACTCACTGGCTACACAAATCTTCTCAGTTTAACTAATTACCACACTCTTATTCCTACCATAAGGGGAGGCGGTATGGTGGTAGGGTGGTTTGGTGAAGTCATGCCCACCACCCAATAAAATGTTAACACCTCAATTTGTTAGTTTTGGAAACCACCTCAAGACACACCACATGGTATGGTTGTGTGGTGTGGCTTGATGAAGCCACATGTTGAATTTGAAAACTATTTCAAAAAAGAAACTGTAAGATTGGCCGGCTCAAGCGGGCTTCTGGAAACCAGGTGAAACCGCGGAATGGAAGCTTATGGCGGTATGGTGAGCCACATGGAGCCACCCTAAGAGCTGCAAATATTTCATCATTAGAAGTCTTAAGTTTACAATATTTTAAAACATATGTTCAAACTCTAATGTATAAGAAAAACCTCTACCTGAGTCAAGTAAAGGGGTACAAAAAAAACTTTTGACCCTAGTTGTTTAAAAAAAAAAAAAAAAAAAAAAAACAGACCGAGTCAGATGTTTCAGAAACGCGGACTGAGTCAGTGGAATTTTAAGCGTGGGTCAGACGTTTCGGACCGTGGCAGTGGAATTTTAGGCGTGGATCAAACGTTTTGGACCGAGTCAGATGAGTTTTTGTGATCTGAGTGGACCGAGTCAGACGAGTTTTTGTGATCTGAGTGGACCGAGTCAGACGAGTTTTTGTGAAGAAAAAAAACACGTTGAGAGGAACGAGTCAGACGTTTTCAAATAATCATAGAAACCATGAAAAACGTGTTGATTCGAACACGAAACTCGACGTAAGATGATCATATCCTTTCATTCTAAATCCAAATTACAGTTACAAAATCCCAACCACCCATCCCATTCCGTCAGTTTGACCGTTACAACCCACACAACAACAACAAACTACCTCCAGATCCCCATCCTTTCTTAACATTATTATTATTCTTATTTCCCGCCACCACAATCTTCCCTTCCCTAAACTTCCGTACGGTGGCGAACGACGATGATGACGTCATCGATGACGTAGACCGATCTGTCCCGTCAGAAACGGAGAATAATTCCTCTTCTTCTTTTTCTTCTTCACACTCATCAGATGATGATAATGATGATTCATCCTCCTCATAGTTAACATTTTTCTTATAATTCTTCTTTCCGATGAGATCACGGACGCAAATGGCGGACACTCCGGCGGCCAACGACGGGAAATCGGAGCTCCGGTAAACCGTGGCGGCGATATTGAGCACGCCGTGAACTTCACCGGAGGGACGGCGGATGTGGAGGGCGGAGAAGGCGGGGACTCCGGTGACGGAAGTGGGGCCGGTACTGCTCAAGATGTAACGAACGGTGCCGATGAAATGGTCTCGGATGAAACGGACGGCGTAGATCTGGAACTGGACGCCGGAGGTGTCGCTGTGGATGAAAGCGTGGGGAACACGGAAGATGAACTTGTCGTTCCAGGTGGGGTTTTGGCCGCCGAGGAGATCGAGGTGGCTCCGGAGCTTGGTTTTGGGGTGGACCCAGGCGAGGGCGTAGGTGCGGATCGGACGGCGAGATGATGGTGATGATGGAGGGGTTTTGAGATTCTGGGCGGAGATCAAGTTGATCTCAAGAATCATCGGCTCCGTCGTTTGACTGATCTCCATCGGGACGGAATTAACCGCCGGCTCAAAGATGAGATAGATGGTTGAAGAAATGAATCTTGAATTCTGCCTTAGGTGTCAGGGGCTTTATAAATAGGGAGGGGGAAATTGGTTTTAATTAATCCAAACTATTCAGTATTGGTAGATAATAATCCAAACTAACACTTTGGTAATCAATACTCCAAACTTTAACTTATTTTTCTTCTGGTACTCTTTCTCTAACGGAATATTAACCCCGTCAAAATTTTAATGACGTGGCATCCTCGCTGGATTTTTTTATTTGTTTTATTTATTTTAAATTTTTAATAATATTACGTGGCCTCCTTCCCCCTTTTATCTCCAGCCCTAAATACCCTCTCCAACCTTCACGATTTCATCTTACATCCTCCAATCGTAGACCAAAGGCCTAGAGGTAGACCAAAGAAACAGGTCACACAAGGGGAGGAGGTTACTGGTCAAATTGATAGAGGAAGAGGCAGGGGAAGGGGTAGAGGAAGGGGTAGGGGCAGGGGTAGGGGTACAAGTCAGGGAATGTAATTTATGATCTGCTTATTGTTATGTTTTGTCAAACTTTGGAATGTAATTGTTGGCATCTTTTGGATTTGGCATGATATGAAAGTTATTTTTGTTAATATTTATGGATTTGGTATGCTTGTCTTGAATGCTACTGTTTGGAATGGTATGCCATTTCAATATTTTTGAATGCTACTGTTTGGAATGGTATGCCATTTTAATATTTTTTAAGTGTTGGAATGGTATGCCATTTCAATATTTTTTATATTTTTGAATGCTTGTCTTGAATGCTGCTGTCTCAAAAACTGCCACTGCAATGTTTCATTACTTGTTTGGATTTGGTATGTGTTGCTGATACTGTAGTCTCAAAACTGCCACTGCAGTGTTTTATTACAACACTTATGCCACAATTGTTGCTATCTTGATCACATACAACAAATTGTTGCCTTTCTTTACTATTTTATCAAAAAACTTGTATCATAACTGTTGCTATGTAAGAAGGTACAAAATTGTTGCTTTGTAATAAGCTATAAAACTGTTGTCATATTTGCAGGTATATAACAATCACATCATAATGTTAAAGCACCAAAGTAAGGTTGATTCATTTCACACAACCAAAAAATTACATCATGGTCAAACTTACATCATAATCCAAACTAGATATTACATCATAATCCACATTGCAATTACAACAACTAAACACATTGCAAATTTCAACTTTAAACTTGCAAATTTCTGGATCAATTTCCTGTTCTCCTCTTTCATGATAAAGTTTTGAAGCTCCAGATTTTGAATCTTCAATTCTGTGGTTTCAGAACTTGTACTAGCAGTGAAAGGGATGTAACCCATCTCCTTAAAAATGTTATCCAGATCTTCCTTCCAAATAAAAAAATCGCAACCATTCCTCTACACAAATAAAACGGACAATAAACAAACCTTAATTTCACATAATGATCTCAACTGAACTCAAATATAACATAAAAACGTACCGGCCATAGTGCACATCCGTAGAATTGAGACCCAGCTCGAGCTTTTCCAGTTCCAGCCACCCTACGAATCGCAACTACGTCGTGGTCACAAAATAGGTTACCACGCAAATCGATTTTGATGATTTTGGAGTTTCTCCTGTAGTTGGGTGAAGAAATCGAACTCATCGTTGATGATTTTGGGTTTTGAGCGTCTGAATTTGATCATTAGGGCTCCAAATTGCTTGAGAATGGGGAATTAGGGCTGGAGATGGATTTAAAGGGGGAAGGAGGCCACGTAATCTCATTAAACATTTAGAAATAAAACAAATAAAAAAAATCCAGCAATGATGCCACGTCATTAAAATTTTGACGGGGTTAATGTTTCGTTAGAGAAAGAGTACCAGAAGAAAAATAGGTTAAAGTTTGGAGTATTGATTACCAAAGTGTTAGTTTGGATTATTATCTACCAATACTGAATAGTTTGGATTAATTAAAACCAATTTCCCTTATAAATAATAGGTTGGGCTTTCTTTATTTATGCATTTTTAAAAGACTAAATGTGCCTTTTTGATCATCGGGTCGAAACCGGATAAGCCCGTGAGTTGAAAAGACTCGGGTTTGAGTCACACACACACCACTTTGTGAAATATTGGTGGATACTGAAGACTTGAGTTTTGTGCTTGATCTGAATCACAAGGGAAGGTTTACGTGCTTACTCGGTTCCCTCACTATGAGGTTCGAACTCAGACAGTGGTTAAATACAGGATAACCAGTCACGATACACCGTGAAGCCACATTGCCGTTAAAAAAAAGATCAAAATGTTTTTTTTTTTAATTTATGTGACCATTTTGTCTTTGAAGCATTTTTATTATGTTTTAATTATTTAATTTTATTAATTTTAGTGTTTCCTAATATATTTTTTTAATTATTTTAAAATTAAGCTTTTGAGACTCGGTTGCATAGCTATTATGATAATAGACCACCAAAATAAAGTCAAGCAACCACAAGGACTTGTCCTAGTGGTTATTGGCGATGAGGGGAGACTTGGGACTAGAGAAGTCACAAGTTCGATCCCTGAGCTTCCAGGTTTTATCACCCGGCCGCTCGCGGAGGTGGATTTTTCCTAGAATGAGCTCAACTGGTGTGTAAATATTCCCTGATTTTCCGGGGCTTTAGTTGACCGTTAAAAAAAAAATTTAAAGTCATGCAAGAGTCATTTTAGAAATCCAATGGCTCTCTACTTTGAATACAATCAAGCAAATTGGAAAGATACCAAGTGTCATTTAGTATAGGTAGAGATGGATCAATGTTCTTATCTACTTACTAACTTAAGTGCTAAGTGTTCTGATTTTCTTTGGGAGGAATGATGTTAAAAACTAAATGGAATCTTTACACTTTTTAACATAACCAAAACACCACAGTGTTGTTTTTAATACAATACTTGGTTACATTTATCTGTTAATCATTTTAACCTCCTCTCACCAGTAATCTCCACAAGAACACTCTCCTTTCCTGAAATGATGAAACCGATTGGCATCTCTAACAACTATCTCCCGGTTTTCAAGTCTCGATATCAGTTTTATCGCAGCATGACAGTTTACACATGACTCGTAAATTCTTAGTTACCCTAAGTGTAGTTCCAAAGGGAGTACTCATAAGCCCATAAACAATCGCCAATCTTTCACTATCGTTACAAATACTCTCTTCCTTATCTTCATAACTCAAATCATGCAAAGCAGACTCTGTATCTGCAACAAGTCCAACCTCTTTTAACCTCCTTTCCGTCAATTTCCATCATACTGCATCCCATGTCTTCGGCTAATGCCTTTTCCTTCAATAATACACGAACCTTTTCTATAAAATAGAACAGTCATAAATTGATGGAGCGAAAATGATAAATATGAATAAGGACTACATAATAAATGATAAATTGATAGCCACATTTAAAATCATAGTCTATAGGACATACATTAGAAGTTGACCTACCATTAAAATCTAAAAATTACTTGCACCACAACAGAAACATTAGGTGGGCAGCATTGAAGATTTTGACTCTTACCCCAAAAAAAAAAAAATTAAAAAAAAATTAAAAAAAAATTATCAAGAATAATGGGGTTCTAATACTTTTAGATGGAAAGGCATGTTGTAAACAGAGAAAGTATTCAGGTTCTTATTACAACTTGCATATCATGCACACTAATCATGCAAGGACATACTTCAAAAGAGATGATTTTCAAGGCTTCCATTAAAAATAAAGTCATAAACTGTGGACATCTTACAAGCAATATCCAATCAATTTCACCAAATTGGGATGCCTAAGCTTGCTAAGGAAATTTATTTATGCCTGCCACATGAAACACCATTACTTGTATTAATTAAAACTTACATACTGAACGTGGAAAATGAAAATAAAAGTCAAGGAACTTTAACTGATGAATACTGCAGGCAGAAAAAAAAATGTAGATAAAATGATATGATGGTAACTACAAAAATGTAACACTTGGAAGACAAAGAACAAATCCTTAAAATAAGAAAATGGATATTTAAAAGATATGTAGAATAAAGGCGTGTCCCTTATCATTCAAAGTTGACATTTTTTCTACAGGTATATCTATATCCTGCTTGTAACACAAAACTTCCTATGGTAACATGAAAACTCTTTGTCATCCTTAAATTTCTCTCTGCTTTTTTTACTTTATAGAAAATTAGAGAATTTTATGATTTTACTTGGGTTGGTAATTTTATAATTTAATTATTGTAAGAGTGAGACAGTCAGTACATTGAGATTTGGAGTCAACAAGTTTTAGTAGGAGCAAATAGCATAATTCATGTAACAATAATCGCGGATAGCAAATAGAAACGATACACTTGTAGCAGTAAGAAACAGATAAACCTGGTAAAATTGACTTGAAAATGGCTTTTGAGAAGATTAATCTAGAATAATTCTCATAAATTAAATTAATGCCACCCTGATCTTTTTTTTTCCTTAAAATTCATGAAATGCAGATTACTAGTTCAAATTGGTAGCCTTTTCATCAATAAAGCATAAGAGAAATTTCTAATAGAGATTGACAATTGCAAGACCTCTACCCAAAATGATTCAAGTAAAAGGGTTAAATATAAAGCTCAAATATGAATTTATCGTCTTATTAGTAGGACTAGTGGACTTCAAATTTTAACTTGATAGGGTGGAAGTCTATAAGCATGAACATTTTTCTAACATTAAACTGAATATTAGGTTTGAGAATATGCAAAGTAATTCATTTTAAATAAGATGGCTAAATAAGTTTAATTACATGAGGCTGATTTACACATGTTGTAGAATAACTCATTTTAATATGACCAATGATTGAAGGATGATATTCTTCTACAAAGCTAACTATTCATGTTTTACAAAGTCACTCCATCCCTAATAACACCCAAAAGACTAACCATCTTTTTTGACTTAATCATCTAGGCAGGGACATAATCAACTTTCTGTGTGTACCAAATGTAAAAAAGAAACCATATCGAATGAGAGGAACCTCAACAATCTACAAACACAAGTCCAGAGAGGGACGAAAATCTGTCAAGCCGTGGAATATCTAATACATACAGAAGAGGTTGTATAAGGAATGGAACCTCATGATTGCAAAGTCCGGAAGATGAAAACCTGCACCATCAGTCAGTCAAAGGCGGTTCTTTGACTGATCTTCATCTCACGATTGCAAAGCGCCTGTGTACAGATCTTCATCTCTTAACCCAAATCTTGAAATGAAATAGAACCCAACACGATTTTGGTGTTTTTCGGCCAAGAAATCGAACGATTCAGTGTTTTGGTCACGATTTGGCTTCAACTTTCGATTCCCAGCTTGTATCCATAAAAAGATTGATATATAAAACATGTGAGTCAGTCTTGGAGGTCTAGCTTTTTACAAGCAAATGATGATTGTAAAGTACAAAAGTATAAATAATGCAATCATGTAAATCTTACCATGTATACAGGGTAATCCAATCTTTCCTTCATAATGTATCACCCCTTCCAGATGTACCAAAATCCATCCCCAAATATCATTTTCAGCTCCGAGGTAACAGATTGCATCTCAGACCCCAACCGTTACGTACAGCTTGAAATTGCATCAGTAAATTATCCATGATGCAGCCCAACCAAATTCCTCTCACCAGTAATCTCCACAAGAACACTCTCCGTTCTTGAAATGGTGAAACCGATTGGCATCTCTAACAACTATCTCCCGGTTTTCAAGTCTCGATATCAGTTTTATCGCAGCATGACAGTTTACACATGCCCGTAAATTCTTCGTTATCCTAAGTGTAGTTCCAAAGGGAGTACTCATAAGCCCATAAACAATCGCCAATCTTTCACTATGATTACAAATACTCTCCTCCTTATCTTCATAACTCAAATCATGCAAAGCAGACTCTGTATCTGCAACAAGTCCCGCCTCTTTTAACCTCGTGTCTAACTTCTTATGTTCCTTAAAGATTTCATCAGATCTTGGATGTGATTTATCTCCCATACGGAAAACTTGAAGCTTTCCATCGATTTCTATCATACTGCATCCCATGTCTTTTGCTAATCCCTTTTCCTTCATTAAGACTCGAATTCGTGCTACACCACTCCACATACGAACCGAAGCATAAAGATTGGAGAGCTGCACATAATGCCCGGTGTTATATGGGTCTAATGAGAAAAGATGTTGTGCAGAATACTCGCCTAGTTCCACATGGCGGTATATCCTACTCGCGCTCAAAAGTGCTCCCCATATCGACACACCCGGTTTGATCGGCATCTTTTTTATAAAATCATAAGCCCGGTCCAAACACCCTGCACGACCAAGAAGATCGACCACACAAGCATAATGTTGATGGCGTGGTTCGATGTTATAGTCTTTCATACTGTTGAATATTCTCCAACCTTCTTCGACAAGTCCAGCATGATTGCAAGCTGTAAGGAGCCCGATGAAGGTGACATCATTCGGGCTCATCCCAGCTTGCTTCATCATGCTGAAAAGACTAATGGCTTCATGGGCTTTACCATGTAAGCCATAGCCTACAATCATGGAACTCCAAACAACAATGTCTTTCGTTTTCGTTTGATCGAAAACTTTTCGGGCTAACTCCACACCTCCACATTTCGCATACATGTCAATAAGCGCACTACTGACAAAAACATCGGCTTTATACTCGCTTTTATCAATGTAACCACCCATTTTTCTTGCTTCTTCTAGTGATCCCAGTTGGGCACAAGCCAAGATTGTAGAGCAGATTGTAACAGAATCCGGTTTCAACTTTTTCGTCAACATTCTTTGGAAAACTGATATAGCTTCACCACAACAACCGTTTTTCGCGAAACCAGAAATCATAGTGTTCCACATGATCACATTACACGTCTCCGTTTCATCAAATAACGCTTTCGCAACCATTACATTTCCACATTTCGCATACAATGTAATGAGAGCAATCCGCAAGTCGGGTTCAGACTCGAGTCCCATTTTGATCACACAAGAGTGGAGAGATTTCCCTTGCCCCAAGTCCTCGATATCCGCATACGCGCTGATACCACTAACCAAGGTAATCCAATCCACTTGCAACCCATAACTCCTCATATTTTTAAAAAAATTTAAAGCTTCAATAGGCTGCCCATTCTGAGCATATGCTGAAATGATACTAGTCCATGACACAATGGTCCTATGATCACCCAACAGTTCAAACACACCTCTAGCATTATCAACTCTACCACATTTAGCATAAAATGCCACAAGCCCATTCTGCACAAACACATCCGATTCAAACCCGCGTCTAAAAATCTGCGCATGGACCGCCCGACCCACCTCAAATGCGGCCGCTCCACCGCAAGATTTAAGAACATGAGGCATCGTGAAGCAATCCGGGCCGACACCCGCATCCTGCATTCGCGTGTACAACCCGATCGCTTCGTTGAACATGTTTTGTCTCGAGTAGCCGCGAATAATGGCGTTCCATAAAAACACATATGGGTCAGGAAATTCATCGAACACCTGGCGTGCATATGGAATGTAGCCTAGATTTGAGGCTGTGTGGATGAGTTTTGTGACGATGAATCCGTTGGAGTGAAGCCCGGTAACGATTGTTTGGGAGTGGATTTGGTTTAGATGTTTCTTGCAGGTTGATCGATCGAGAAGGGAAGTGTAGAAAGATTCGGGATTGAAGGTGGGACTGTGGATATCATGAGGGTTGTTCGATTCGTGATCTGGAAATGGGTGGAGGTCTGAAGGTAGAAGCTTTGGAGATGGAGAGATTCGGGAAAAGATGGAGGATGGTTTGGAAAGAGCAAGATTTCGAGACATAGTGAAGTAGCATCACAACTTATTTTTTCAGCAACTCTCAAGAGTCAAGGCAACATAAACTCCCAAATTCTTTTTATCTTTTTAAATACTTTAAAAAAAAAAAACTTTGAAACTTTTAAGTAGTTTTCTCGTTTTCTTTATTTTCTTTATATAATGTTATAACAATATAACAGTTTCATGCATTCGTGTCAGTGGCGGATCCAGGAAAGAATATCAGGGGTAGCGGGGACTAACGGGGGTTCGGGGGCAGCGGCCCCGAAAAATTTTTTTAGGTAGTTAACGGGCTTTTAATTCATATTTTTAAGAGACTTTTGATCATAATTTTAAGTAAAAGCCATAAAATTTCTTCCAGGGGTCGCGAAAAATTCGTTTCAGGGGTCGCGAAAAACCGAAAACCTATAAAAAAAAAAATTTGCACGTCGGGGTAAAAGTTCAGGGTCCGCCCCTGATTCGTGTTATCCCTCTCAAAATGCATGAGTTGTAAATATGGGAAAATGGATATGGGGTTGTTATGTATCTAATTTAGATGTGAAACTAATCAAAATGACGTAGTTTTATTTAAAAACAATTCAAATTTGGAATTATTTCATATTTAAAATTGATGGATTTATATAAGGAAATAAGGAATAATTCCAAATTTGAACGAGTTTATATCAAAATTACGTTATTTTAATGAATTTCACATATAGAATATATTCTAAGAGTACCATATTCACTTTTCCCTTGAAATATAATTTGGTATAAACAGGGGAATTATCTAGTGTTATATACAATTACCAAGTTTGGTAAATTATATTACCATTCTACCCTTTTCTTACCATATTTACCATTAGAGTATTCACGAGCAGGATCTTTATCCTTATCCTTATGAGCATTCACAGTAAATTCTCTATCCTCATCCCTATAAATATAACGAGACATAGTGAAGTAGCATCACAACTTCTTTATCCTTATCACTTACTACCATAATTAAATAATATTTTTTATACCTTTATCGTTACTTTTTTTCTCTCTTCCAATCCTCAAATTTTAGCAAATCCCATGTTTTTTTGTCAAATATGCAGATTTTCTAAACTTTTTCTCTCATCCTCTACTCACAACCAAACCTCAAATTTTACAGATTTACACATCACATATTTTTTAAAGATCCTACTCGTGAATGCTCTAATTTACCTAAAAACTTTCATTTCTTAAATTTAACTTTCACTTTATACAAACTCATACATTAGGTTCTTTATCCTCGTCTTCATATAAAGATTTGTTAATTATAAGGATTTATTTAGTAGATTGGTAAAATATAAAGATAAAGGATAAGGATAAAGATCATGATACAATGATAAAAATACAAAAAAGTTAAAATTTAATAATAAAGATTAGTTTAAATATCCTGCTGTGAATGCTTTTATATCATTTTTATATTTTACCATTTCGTCATTTATTTTTTTAATATACGTATGCGACGAGTTTAGCACATAAGTTTGTGGTATAACGGGTACGGTCCTGTAACATAACTTTTAGGTTATACGTTCAATACTTTGAGCATTATTTTGCTCTATTTGTGATTAAATTATCTGAGCTTGACATGAGTTGGTGTTCTTTGGTGGTGTAATACGTACACATAGTTTTCTTATGTACAACCGTGTAACATAGTTTTTTTGTTTCAAGCGTTGTGATCGTTAAACGATTTTTTATTTCCATTATTTTATGTGCCGTTAGCCAATGCGATGATTTCATATCTCATCATTATCTTCGCGACAACCTGTTGGTAAGAAATTTTGTAAGATACAATGGGTAAAATTAGTGCCACCACTCAAAATTTTACATATTGGAACAAGTTTCACTCAAAACGATTATTTCTAACGATATTTACAATGGGTAAAAATAGTGCCACCACTCAAAATTTGACATATTGGAACAAGTTTCACTCAAAACGATTGTTTCTAACGATTTTGAACCATAATTCAGTTTTGATGTCCACCTCCACATCTGGCTCTCCGATTGTCAGTGATCATTTTGCAAGAACTTTCATTCTTTTGGTCAAGTTAATCTGTGCCTTACGGATTCATTCTCTAAAAATTACTTTTGTTGAAATTTTGGAAAGGAATAGAAATATCAGAAATAATTCCTGTCGACCCCAATTTTACTTTTGTGGGCCCGAATTTTATTGTACTGCATTTTCTTTTCGGAAAGTAGGCCCAAGTTACTTTAAGCAGCCCGTGAATGATCATTAACTCCATTTCCACGTCACCAGTTATTTTTATCTTTATCTTCCAGGAAAAATACAAACACAATTAACACATGTTTTAAAAAACACAATCAAACATTAATGCAGTTCGTGCGATCTTAATCACCTCTGGAAGTAAGATAATAATAAATTAACATTAATTAAACACTATCATAACAAAATATGTAACATGAAGCACATGTTTTCTATTTCTACACAAACATTCGATGCAATGATTCATCATACGAAACAAATAAATTAATGACGGTGGTGCTCGCATTCCTCCGGCACCGACGGAAACCTAGCGGTATCACTACAGTAGTCATAAATCATATGATTGGCCCGAACCCAGATCAACTGATGGTTTTGATGCATATTTAACTCAGATAACACAGGTTGATCCCACCAACCACCAGTACTGGCACATCGCTTTGCATTATCGGAATCCGCAGTTGTTACGGGACACTCACAACCGTCGATTTCAAATGCCTTGTATGTTGCCACAAACGGGGCGTGGGTCCAGTCCGTCTTGACTAGACCTCCTTGTGTCGCCCAATCGTCAGCGTTCCAAATCGAACTGTACACCCCCATGGCTTGGTCATTAGGGAATGGGATTCCTTTGTGTTCCAAATTAGTGTGCACCCTAATTGGTGTCTCATCAACCATAAACCTGTGTCAATTTACCATAATACCCCCATTAGCTTATCCTCTCATATTTAATCATTTATACATACAAAATGTTATATACTCAAACTAAATTGTAAAGAATATACAAAAAATAAATTGTAATTATTTATTATCCTGTATAAAAATATAAACTTAGATGATAAATAGTTTCAAAGTGTACTACATTGTTTTCTTTCTTTTTTAATAGTAGTTATATGTTTTAACTGTTTTTGTTCCGAGTTTTTGTTTTTTCGTCTTTATCACGTTAAAACATTCCTTCTCTTTTACATCCCTGTGATAATGCACGGATTCTCGAAAACTATTTTATTTAAATTTTCAACTCCTCTTTCCACTTTTTAACTTGTATATACAATAAATTTTAAATGTCAAATCAATACTAAGGTTACGTGTCTGAACCGAACCGTTAAATTTTAAAACCAAACTACTGGTCACAGTTCGAATGATTTGACCATAGTATAAACTAAGATTACGTCTTTTACTGCCTTGTGACAATGCACGAATTCTCGAAAACTATTTTATTTAAATTTTCAACTCCTCTTTCCACTTTTTAACTTGTATATACAATAAATTTTAAATGTCAAATCAATACTAAGGTTACATTTAAACCGAACCGTTAAATTTTAAAACCTGGTTCAACTAGTTACGGTTCGAATGATTTGACCATAGTATAAACGACCCTACACGTATGGCGCGGGTACACATAATTATTGTACTACATGCATAAAAGCTTGTACGCAATAAAAGTAAAGCGTGATACTCCATATATAATGAAGCAATGCATTCACTTTGCCTGTTTTCCTTTTCAGTCCCATCATTTCACAATGCACATTAAAACAATCCGTGAAACGAATGATGGAAATGTACAACTCACTCGTGTGTGCTTTAGAGAGTTGTACACACAGTGAATGTGTGTTTGAGAAGAAACTTGGAACAGAAACTTACACAACTTGACGCTGATTCCAGAGAATGGAGTAGGAATGGAAATCTGCAGCTGGATCGAACCAGAGATTCAACCGCTGTTCTCTGTTTCCGACGCCATTGACGTACACATTCGTCTGCACAAGGTACGGCTCCCCTGTGGTGTTCCCTAGGAACTCGAAATCGAATTCGTGGTGCTTTGAGCCCTCCGATGACATCTGATCAGAAATTGAGAAACTAATTCAGTTATTATTCAGATCGTAACCTATTCAGTCAGAAATTGAGAAACTAATTCAGTTATTATTCAGATCGTAAACTAATTCAGTTATTATACGGATCGTAAACTGTAGAAGAGTAGAAATTAATCGAACGATCAAGTTAATCGAACGATGAAGAATCAGAGTAGAAATTAATCGAACGATGAAGTTAATCGAACGATGAAGAATCAGAGCAGAAATTATCAAATTAATCGAACGATGAAGAATCAGAGCAGATATTATCAAATTAATGTTATTGAACGATGAAGAATCAGAGCAGATATTATCAAATTAATCAAAACGATGAAGTTAATCGAACGAAGAAGAATCAGATCGTGATACGAACAGATTCGTCGGAATCGACTTACGTAGAAAGCGGTTACGGTACCGGCGGAATCGCCTTCAACGAGCTTGATCTGAATGTTGACTCTCCCGAACATATACTTCGATTTTGATGAAAATCCAGCTCCTGAGAGTTAGAATCCAGGAATTAAGTTACGAAAATCGATTGAAACGTGATAGATCATAGATAGATTGATTAGTTTGTGAATTCAGTGATGAATTACCGGAAAAGTTATCGAGCTTCATATTCACTGCTTCGCCGTCGAACGTGAAGTGATCCGGCGCCCAGTAAGGCTGAAAGAGCTCGTCGAATTTAGCGGTTGATTTAGCGGAGGAAACGCAGAGTGAAAGAAACAATGCGAGAGTGATGAAGGTTGAAGAAGATGAAGACGCCATGATAGTTTAGAGAGGGAGGTTTCAAGTTCTGTTGAGTGAAGAAGATATAGGGGTGAGTGGGTGCTTTTATAGTGTCATGTTATGTATAAGTTCTTTTTTGTTAATTTTAAAAGACTGTCATTTTAAAATGAGTTATTTTTAAATGGCTTCAGAGCATATTTACTTTTGGTTTGAGAATCTAGAATTTAAAAATCTTTTTGTGAGTTTATATTTTGAGAATGTTTGTAACTTTCTTTTAAATTTAAAGGATTAGATACGGGATTAAGACATTATAAGTCGTTATAAATAGGGAGGTCTTGGGTTAAAGTCTTGATGGAGATTGAAGATGATCGGATGGTACAAGTGATTCGTTAGTAATTCAAATTTACCGTTAAAAAAATACGGGATTAAGAATCCAAGGTGAAGCGAAAAAGAAAATTGTATTTTTGTTAAATAAAAATTGAACGATAAGGCCTAGATTTTTTTCGATAATTTATCACATCTACATCGTTTATAATTTCAAGCTACAACGTCTTATTGTGAAACACATCATTTATCACGAAGTGTCTCTTCTTGACTTTTAAACACCAACATCTTGAAGTATTCCGTTATTTCCTTATGAGTAGTAAAGTTATTAGTCACTAACTAGTTTTCGAGGAATTGTGCGTTGCTTCGAGAACTATAAAAGAGGAAAAATGTCTTTACGTGATAAAGACGGAAAAACAAAAACCCAAAAAGAAACAGATAAACAAGGATAAAATACCTATTATTAAAAAACACTATAGATCACCATTCATACTATTTATCCAAGTTTTTATTTGTTATAGGGTATAATCTATAATTTTATGTTACGCTAATTGAAATCGCTATTTGATATCGCAGCTCTACCATGGTTCGATGCTATTTTTATTATTACGCCAAACTGTGTGGATTTGTTATGAAAATTTCTTCTTTACACTTCACATTTGTTCCTCACGATTGGTATGTTGAAAGTTCTAGAATTCTTAATTTTTTATGTTATTTTTAAAGATTCAATGATTTGATATAAAAATTAAATATATGAGTGAAATCCATTTTTAATTATTAAATAAATAAGAATATTAGTTTTGTAAACCAAAAAGGTTTCATTCAATTGGCTACCCCCGAGAGCCAAGCCCGATTCTCTCAAGGTGAGCCAAATATTATTCTTATTCATGGCCTCGAGATTTTATTCCAATCGACCCGTACCATTGGGAGGGACAAAGCGAAAGAGACATCGTGAAGGGTTCATCATCTTCATTCAACAGCCAAGAAAAAAGTTGATTTGTTGGTTGTAAAGTGAGATACCTTCAACACAACCTATATGAAAACAGAAAAACAAAAACTCAAGTTGAAATTAACATATATAATCTGAATACGTAATGTTTTTATTTTTATTTATGTAATAGTTTTTTTTTCATTTTTTTAATACATATTAAATCATTTTTAATGTGTTTTAGTTCCACACTGTTAAGTTTAGATACTTACCTTTTTTAGTGTCATATTTAACTAGGGTGATTGTTTTTGCTTTTTTGTATTTTTATTTTCTAAATAGCGCTATAGTAATGCCACTGTTTTAACCAGTTATTTATACGACAACATATTATCTAACATAAATAACTAAAGTGACGAGTGTGCAAAAAACGCACGACTATACATCTAGTTTATTATATTGTATATGTTATTTTATTTGATTTATACCCACTCTCCATAAAAGGCCATTAATATTTAAGGAAACGTTTGGTTCGTGAAATGCAATGAATTGGAATTAAAAAGTTTTTCTTATAAAGCTTTACTTAGTTGGGTAACTAAGAAATTTATAATGTACTGAAATTCTTTAATCAATAGATTTTAATATTGTGAATGAAAGTTACATGAGCTCAAATTTAATTGATTAAAGAAATTTACTCAAATTTAAATTTATCTATAACTCAACTAAACATAACTTTAAAATAAAAACTTTATAATTTCAATTTAAATTTATCTATAACTTCAATTTCATTACATTTCACGAAACAAACGTTTTTTAACGAGAAGATGTGGAAGTTATTGAAAAAAACTAGTTGTGACTTGTGTGTGAGTGAGTAGGCCAACATAAAGGATGAATGGAGAGAACATGTAGGACGAATGGGGTCCACAAGGCACATAAATTTGAATAAAAAACTAGCCGTTTTAGCTGGCACTGAATGGGTGTTTAGTGTAAAAGTGGGCACACTGTACTAATACGCACTCTTTGGAAAAGATGACTTCAAATTCCAGCCAATCAGATAACGGCGCGTGGCAAAACGCAGCTGGCCACGGTACTGTCTAGCTGTCAATTATGCAGTGTAAAAGGACGCCCTTCTTTTTACATTCACCATTACCTTTATTATTGATAGCTGATCCACGCGCTTCTTGTAAGCTGTTATGGCGCGTGTAGTATAAATCTAAGAAGTTTATAAGGATTCTAGATATAATGTGTCTTTTTATTAT
>JBCNJP010000017.1:3786524-3835096 GCA_039602395.1 Deinandra increscens subsp. villosa
CCATTCTGTTGGGGTGTGTAAGCACATGTGGTTTGATGAATTATACCTTTAGTTTGGAAAAAACTAGACATCTGGCTATTAACAAACTCAGTTCCATTATCACTCCTAAATATTTTAACTCTCTTGTGAAACTGTGTTTCAAGAAGATTGTAAAATATTTGAATATTCATGAAAACTTCATTTTTATGTTTTAGCAAAAATATCCAAACAGCTCTTGAAAAATCATCCACAACAGTTAAAAAATATTTGCAACCTTCCCTACTTTGAGTTCTATAAGGACCCCACACATCCAAATGAACAAGTTCTCCTAGATGTTTACTTTTATGATCACTCAAAGGAAAGGGCTCTCTGTGTTGCTTAGCCCTGTGACACACATCACAAGGGTCTGCAGACCCAGATGAACCAATCTTATAATGTAACTTGAGCATTTTAAGAGCCATTTCAGAGGGATGCCCCAGTCTAGCATGCCAATAATCACTGGACTTACTATTACCACAAGAATTACAATTAGACAAACCAGACTCACCACATACATACAACCCATCATACTGTTTACCAGTCACCAGGACACTCTTGGTTAACAAATCCTGAACATAGCAAGAACTTTCATCAAACTTAACAGTTAACTTGCTATCTCTAGCCAGCTTATACACAGACAGCAAATTGACAGAGTAATCAGGCATGACAAACACATCAAAGAGAGTAACTTTGTCATTAAGTTTTAAATCACCAATTTTAGAAACAGTAGCACTAGTACCATTTGGGTGTTTAACAGTAACATTAAAAGCAGAAACATCCATAATGTTCATCATGCCTTCATCAGACATAACCATATGCTGATTTGCCCCAGAGTCAATTATCCACCCAGAATTACCCTTCAAATTACTCTGGTTTGAAAAAGAAAACACTTTAGGACACACACACATAGAACTACCATTCCTACCTGAGACATTGCCACCAGATGACCCATCATGACCTTTTTCAGACAAAAGATTTAACAGTTTAGTCATTTGTTCAGCAGTAAGAGTGTTAACAGGATTAAATCCAGAGTTATCAGAAGAATCACATCCAATATTTGCACTTGTACTATTGACTCTCTTAGATTGCCCACCCCTAGGTTTCATCCAGGGTGGGTACCCAATGATTTCAAAACACTTATCAATAGTGTGACCAACTTTGTTACAATGAGTACATTCTGATTTTGAGTTCTAACAGACTTCTTTTTATTGTCAAAAGGAGTATTAGTTTTAGACACAAAGCCCATTGAAGTAGTTTGACCTTTTGAACTACTAAAATTCCTATGGGACTCTTCTCTAGACAATACAGAAAAAGCTTCTTTAACAGTAGGTAACTCAGATTGAATTAACAAGTTAGTCCTCACAGACTGATAACTATTATCTAAGCCCATCAAAAACTGCATTAGCTTGATTAAGTGTGAGAAATCATTGTATTTCTTTGAAGCATCACAAGTACAAGTGGGTATTTGAAGAATCTGATCAAGTTGTTTCCACATCATATTAAGTTTGTGATAATATTCAGTCACAGAAAGACCACTTTGTGAAAAATTATTTATTTTCTGATACAAATCAAATACCACAGCCCCATCTATTTTATCATATGTCTCTTTTAATTCAGTCCACACTTCAGATGCAAGATTAGAGTAAACATGACCCAAATACAAATCATCACTAACAGAGTTAAGAATCCAAGTTAAAACTATAGAATTGCACCTATCCCACTGTTTCATAAGTATTTCATCATCAGTAGACTTCTTACAAGAACCATCTATAAACCCATACTTATTCTTAACTTGTAATGCAAGTTTCATGGCATTAGCCCACAAGGTATAGTTCTCAGATCCTTTTAGTTTTATACTAATGATGGTAAGGTGACTAGAATCACTGGCATGAAGGTATAAAGGGTCACTAGCATCAAGCTTACTAACTAAAGTAGCCGAAGTGGAAGGAATAGCATCACCATCAGTCATGATGAACACACACAGATAAAACAAACAGGCAAACACAATCTACGAGCAACCAAATCAGGGACCACAAACAATCACACCACCAAGAACAACAAGATCACAGAAACCCTAGAAACTAACACAATAGACAAGGGATGTCTCCCCTTGTACAGCATACAAGCGGTATCAGCAGTCCGCCACTGCACAGATCAATGAAAAATAAAGACAAGAGCAAGGAAAGATCTCACCCAGAATATGCCCAAGTTAGGGTTTCCAAATCGTGACCTGTAACCTTCACTTAGGGTTACAGAGTCAACGATCAGCGCAACAGAAGTTTCACCCAAGGTCAGCGAAGCCAATGACTCTGATTTCCAGATCTGAGCAGCGCTCCTCCACGGATTAACCTGCAACTCAAACAAACCCTAGATCCTCAATCGAGAACTGACACACTCAAGAAATAGTGACGGAGAAACAACTACAACCGCCGGCACCAGAGGTCAAATCGACTTTTGTACCGTGCGGAGTTGAAACGCCGTAACCACACTGAGCAATAAACCAGAAAGAACACTCGAGAGGATCTCAACAGAGTTGAGATTAGGTCGTCGGAGACGCTAATCGGCAACCGGAAAACCGATAACACTCAAGATCCTAAACCCTAAGAGTCAGACTTCACAAATCAACAGATATCACGAGCAAGATGCTCTGATACCATTTCAAAAATATGATAATCTGAAGATACAAACAATAGATCTACACAAATCGTAGATCTAAACACCAAGAAATAACTTGATCATCAACACAATGATCTAGTTTTAAATCTCTACGCTAAT
This sequence comes from Deinandra increscens subsp. villosa, assembly GCA_039602395.1. Classification (NCBI taxonomy): domain Eukaryota; kingdom Viridiplantae; phylum Streptophyta; class Magnoliopsida; order Asterales; family Asteraceae; genus Deinandra; species Deinandra increscens. The sequence continues at coordinate 3,789,318 of JBCNJP010000017.1, forward strand.
CAACAGCAAACTACGATCTAAAAGCTAATGATTCACAGAAACTGTGAATCTCACACAAGCTCTTAAGATCAGTTTCTAGATTAACAGAGAATACGAAGAAAGAAGACGAAGACTCGAAGAAGCGGCTTGAACAGGTAAGAATCTCTCGTAACCCTAACACTTCTGATAAGCAGCGTTATATACATCCAGAGCTCCAACAAACCCACCGACTTCAACAACCCGCTAACCACTTCCAGCTCCACATTAAGCCCAGCTCCCTTAACACGAGCGATATTGGGCCATGGGCCAACAGGCCCATGACAACCTACAAAGAAACAAAACACACAATAAAACTGGCCCATAATTATAAAAGAATTTTTATAAAAAACTCTTTATATTTTTAACATCCTCCCGTTTGAGCATATACAGAAGCTAAAACATGAGCTTAACAGCTTCTCAAGTCCTCATTTTATATTTCTTTATCATTCCCCCTCTTTCATATGGAGCTGCTGATACTTTAGTTATGAATCAATCTCTCTTTGGAGACCAGACACTTGTCTCTCTTGATGGAAATTTTGAAATGGGTTTCTTTAAACCAGGTAAATCTCCCAACTATTACATAGGAATTTGGTACAAAAAAATAATCCAAAATAGAACCGTAGTCTGGGTAGCTAATAGAGAAACACCTGTCTCTGATATATTCTCTTCCATCTTGAAAATCATTGATGGTAACTTGGTGCTTTTGAATGAGTCAAAAACCAAAATTTGGTCCACAAACATGAGTTCTAGTGCCATACCTGGAACAGTAGCAGTTCTTCTTGATGATGGTAATTTAGTTTTAAGATATGGGTCAAATTCAAGCCCACCAATTTGGCAAAGTTTTGATCATCCAACACATACTTGGTTGCCTGGTAGTAAGTTAGGATACAACAAGCGTACGGATACAAAGCAGGTTCTTACTTCATGGAGAAACAGTGAAGATCCTGGGATGGGACTCTTTTCTTTTGAGAGTGACCAAATTGGGAAACACTATCTGATCAAATGGAATAGATCAAGACAGTATTGGACTAGTGGAAGATGGAATGACAAAGATCATCTCTCCAGCTTAATTCCTGAAGCGAGGTTGAACTATATCTATAATTTCAGTTATGTTGATAACGAAAATGAGAGTTACTTCACTTATTCTTTATACAATCCTTCATTTATTTCAAGATTTATTATAGATGTCTCGGGGCAGATTCAACAGCTGTGGTGGTCGAACATCACCAAGCAGTGGAAGTTGTTTTGGGCACAACCGCGAGATTTATGTCGAGTTTATGGTGGGTGTGGGGCATTTGGTGTTTGCAATCCGGAGATGTTGCCGGTCTGTAATTGCTTGACCGCTTTCGAGCCAAGATCACAGATTGATTGGGAGTTGGGCAGTTTCTCTGGTGGGTGTGTGAGAAAAACTGTTTTGGATTGTAGTGATAAGACACAGAAACCTGTGTTCATCTTAACTTATGTTGAAAAAAGATTTCTTTCTGCACTTCCTGAAAATGAAGTCCCTTCTGTAGATGAAGCACAATGCAGGATTTCTTGCTTGGATTACTGCATTTGTAATGCATATACTTTTATCTCCAATATATGTCATCACTGGAATCTTGAAAACTTGACGTCACTTTTGTTTTCTTCACCCGGTCCAAATCTAGACACCATCTACGTCAAAGTTTCTTCATCTGATCATCACAAAATCCAAATAGGAGAAGGGGGATATTGGTTGGGAAAACTTGGTTTTTTTCTCGGGTCCGTGGCAAGTGTGGTGTTAATCTTGGGTTTAATTTTTCTTATAATGTATAGAAGAAACAAGATATTTGTTGAGAAAACGATAACGGAAGGATGGTTGGTGGCATTTGCCTATCGAGATTTACAGAAAGCCACAACAAACTTCTCTGATAAACTAGGAGGAGGTGGTTTTGGGTCTGTATTTAAAGGTGTACTGCGTGATTCATCCATTGTTGCGGTTAAAAAACTCGAAAGTGTCAGCCAAGGAGATAAACAATTCAGGACTGAAGTCCAAACCATTGGGATCATCCAACATGTTAATCTTGTACGTCTTCGTGGGTTTTGCGCACAAGGTGTTAATAAGTTGTTGGTGTATGATTACATGCCAAATGGTTCTCTAAATTCCCATCTTTTCCATGAAAAACAAGATACTCCTTTACCTTGGGAAAAAAGGTATCAGATTGCACTTGGAATTGCTAGAGGATTGCTTTATCTTCATGAGAAGTGTAGAGACTGTATAATCCACTGTGATATAAAGCCATAAAACATTCTTTTGGATGCTGGTTTCTGTCCAAAAATAGCAGATTTTGGTCTAGCAAAGCTCATGGGTAGAGACTTCAATACGGTATTGACGACTATGAGAGGGACACGAGGGTATCTAGCCCCGGAATGGATATTGGGGTCAGCTATCACTGCCAAAGCAGATGTTTTTAGCTACGGAATGATGCTTTTTGAGTTAGTTCATGGTAAGAGAAACTCCCAGCAATCTGAAGATTTGAGTTTTACGTTCTTTCCTAGTGTGGCTGCAAAGGTTGTTAAGAATGGGGGTGATATCCTTGGCCTGGTAGATGATAGGTTACATAGGGAAGCTAATGTTGAAGAAGTCACAAAAGTTTTAAAACTTGCATATTGGTGTATACAAGATGAGGAAGACAAAAGGCCTTCTATGAATCAGGTGGAACATGTTCTTGAAGGTGTTTTGGATGTGAACATGCCTCCAATCCCTCGGGCTGTCATGTTTTTTCTTGATGAATCAGATGTTGAATCTAACAAGTGGGTTCCGGGATGCGGTTGGACTCAAGGCAAGGCAAAGATGGGATCGGACTCGAGTCAAAGCAAGGACGCGACTCACTTTCTCAGCTTCAACTCAAGATGAAAACAAACAAGACGATTTGCAAAACTGGTGCAACTCTTTTTATTGATAAGAACTTTTAAAGGTAGAATGAAAACGAATAAACTAGACATGCATGTAGTAATTGATGTTTCTAATCATGTTTGTGGTTATGGGTCAACGTTTGAGTCGTTCAAGTTTAGATTCGGTTATGTGATTAATTGTTAACGGTTATTATTAGTTTTGTAAATATCTTTTATTTGATTATTTGATAGGTAGAAAAATGAATCAATGGGGGTAAATGTCTACAAGTCGTCAGAATTGACACATGAATTTATTCATAAACATGTGCATTAGACAAAATCTGTTTCTTATTGGTCCCCATATTGTGTGGTAAATATGGTTGCATTGGGTTGGGTATAAAAACACCGTTTTGATTTACAAAAATATTACCATAATCGGGAGAATGAGTATTGCTTGAAAAATTTAAGTCAGGAATATCTCGAGGAACAGGTTTAGAACTATCATTTTGATTCGAGGAACCAACACCAGCTTCTTTAACAACATAAACTTTATAGAGCTCGTGAAGAGTCTTTTCAATCATTTAAAAAAACATCACGATCATTAACTATGTCTATTGGATCAGTAAAAGTTGACATTTTATAAAAAAGTCTGGTTATGTTACTAATACCAAACAATTCAGAAATCAGAGTTTTTATATCTAAAAACTCATATTGGAATTCAAACATAAGATTCGTTTAGTACAATGGTAAGGTAGGTAACCATTACACCGTTTGTAATGGCCCATATCCTACCAACATAAAAAGCAATGTCAAAAGAGGACATTGTTGAAAAAAAAACACAAATTTTTTAAGGGAAAGTTAAAAATTTATGAAGAATGGGGAAGAGTATAAAATGTGGGTTGTGTTAAATGAGATGTTAATGAAAATTTTAGTGGAATGTTTAAAATTTATGAAGAAGGGGTGAAGGCGACCATGTTTGCCCGGTCCCGGGCATTGGGTGGACCCGTCTAAATCGAGCCATCATTCAAGCCGTGTGTGACGAGTCGGCTTGGAATACGGTGATCCGACTATGGAAGACCACGTGGCAGCCTAAGGGTGGTTCGGACATGATCCGACGACTTGTAGATAATTCTGGCGGAATTTACATGTGTCACAATTTAATTGGAAAGGAGAAGGACCCATAGAATGTCAAAAGATTGAGATATGGGGCCATTTGGTTGCCGGATTGTCAGTTGAGGACAGGTGTTACAGCCTTATTAAGTGAAATATGCTACGTGGTTGCCGGAACTGGTTACGTGGAGTGCTCCTATTGATGGGAAAAGGTTGGGTCATTTCAGCAAGGCTAAATTGAGGTGGTTGTTTCTAATTATTTTTGGTCAAACTGGGCCATTTTCGTGATTTTCCATTATCTTTATAATTTACCTATAAAACACATTTATCCATAAAATTTCAAGACTTTTAAAAAACACCGCACGTCACATTCTTTATCCTTAAAAATCCCATATTTGTGTAATGGAATGGTATATTTACCAATTCTTAATATTTATCCCTTAAAATTTAAGGACAAGGTTTAAGTATAAAGATGCCGATATAGGACAAAAAATAGATATTTCTTATATTTTTCTTAAACTTTAAGGATAAGATGTGGCATAAAGTTGATGTCGTGAATGCTATAAATTTGTAATTATGTGATGGAAATAATTACGTAAGGATATGAACAGATTTCCAATTTAATTATCATTAATCAAGAGTAATATAAAGATTCTTAACACCATATACAAAAAGGTCTCCAACTCTTTCAAATCCATTTAAAACGACAATTATAACGAGAATCATCAAGATCAAGATTATGACATCTTCATCAAATATTTCAATCCCAACAAGTAAGTTTTACAATTTGATACTTTATGTTTATTTGATTGAATTGATACAATGATCCGCTCATATATATATGTTTTCTGGATACTTGGATTAATCAACATGAAGTCAATATGTTTACTGTATATTTAAAAACAATATCAACTTAAACATACTGATATCGGAAAGCTTACACAGAAAGGACCGAAATCATCATGTTTGTTTCAAGATTCTGATATCCTTCCAACGAGACTCCATATAAAACGACCCATCACTCTGCATGTAGACACCGAACTTGAAATAGTGGGATTCTCCTTCACGTCCAGGTCGTTCGTATCTGAGAACCCCGTCTATGTAAACTTTAACCGTGTTACCTTCAACGTCATGTATAACATTTAGACGGAACCACTTGTCATATATATTAGTAAAGATAACATGTTTCGTGTAATAGTAAAGATTATTCTCGTACACCCTGAGCATTGTGGTTGTTGTATATGGCGGTTTTGACCCAAAAACTTGCATTATGGACACCCCGGATGTCCCATGAGGCACGTATACGTAGGCTTCGAATTGCCAAACACCAGAAGAGTAATCATAACCCTTTAAACCAAACAAAATAAAAGTTAGTTTGTTAATCTTTCTTTAGTATGTAGCATTTAAATCATTTTATAATACACTTGTGAAAAAATAGGGGGTGTTCATGAAACGGAAATATTAACCAATAATAAATAAGTAAATTTTATAACTTATTTGAATAAGTTTTTCTTTTTTTTACATTGTAGGAGTTGTTTTTCACTGTTAAAAACGGATACGACCTATCTCAACATCCTAACTTTTCGGAAAAAAAGTTCGAGCGGAAATGGTCAGACGAAAAAAACCAAGTTGAAAACTTGGTTTTTGGTCCTTGACGTTTGCTCATTTTATCTTTTTTAGTCCAAAGTTTTTAAAAATCTGATTTTAGTGCCTCACATTTCATTTTTGTATCAATTTTAGTTCAAAATCTAAAATCCTGAAAAAAAAACCGTTAGTTAACCCCACTTTAAGGGTATTTTAATCATTTACCTTAACTCTTGGTCCTAATATAAAAGAATTTTCGTTTTATTTTGGACTAAATACCCCTCAGATGGGGTTAACTAACATTTCTTTTAAACGAATTTTAGATTATGGACCAAAATTGATATAGAAATAAAATGTAAAGCACCAAAATCAGATTTTTAAAAACTTTGAACTAAAATGGATAAAATAAGCAACATCAAGAACAAAAAACGAAGTTTACTCAAAAAACCAAAACCAAACAGTTTTTAAAACCCCAAAAATCAAACTATCCACACCCTTAACCAGAATATAAAGTAATATAATATGATTAGAGTAATTACCCGAACCCGAATCTCTGTACGTGGGAGGGTTTTACTGAATCTTTGGTGAGGCTTGTCCGTCTTGAACACCCAAAGCTTGTGGACTCCGTTAGCGAAGTTGTATTGTTGCTCGATCGGTAAATCGTACGGCTTTTGGATCTCGAAATTGGATTGATTGAGTGGCTGTGATACAAATCCTAAGGTGGTGTCAATAGGTCCTTGTGATCCCATAGCCTTGTACAAGTAGAAAAACACAAATGATATGTAAAACAAAATATATGTGTTAGAACTCATGTTTTCTTGAGATATGTGGGTGATTATCGTTAACGTCTAAGGTACAATAAATATAGAGAAAAAGATAGATAAAACATATATTGTGAAGATTACAAAGTAAGATAAGCCACAGGATCTCAGATACTGGATTTTGTCCCAGAACAACATGAAAGAATATGCTATTCTTTGATTTCTATACAATTGAAAATATCCTATTTCTTTAAAAAAAAAGTTATAGTTTATTCAAATAATATTTGTTTTTTTTTTTTAATTGCCTCATAAATTCCCTAGAAAAAAAAAGTTACCTTTACTATGATTTTTAAATGAAAAAAAATAATGACATACGTTATTTTAGTAATTTTTTTCTTTTGAACAACAAAAATGATATATAATAGAAAGTGGAGGTTACAAAAAACGAACCAACCATAAAATGCGATAGTTACTTATTTTTCATTACAATCCAATTAAAAGAAACGTACACTAACGAATCAAATAGAGGGTCATATTTCACATTGATATCGTAATGATTGAAAATAGCTTCATTCTTCGTTTTCCAGATAAGCCACCACATAACAAAGAAGATACTTTCAACCAATCGTTTTTTTTGCTTCGTCAAACCCAAGTTATTCATCCACCCATAAACCTCTTTTGAATGACATGATTCTCGACCAAGAAGACCAAGCCACTTTAGAACCAATTTCCATAAATTCATATTTAATCTAAACCTATTAAATAGGTGATCCGTAGATTCCACTCTATCACAGAACAAACAAAGAATAAAAAGTATATCAATACCTTTGTTGTAAAGATTTTCACGAGTTGGAATCCTATCGAGAAACATTCTCCACACAAAAATGTTCACTTCTTTTTGGAGCACATTATTCCATTTGGTACACCGGAGCACATTATTCCATTTGGTACACCAATCAACATCCGGAAAAAAATAATCATAAAGGTATAAATAATAAGGATGATGATGGGGAACATACTATGAATAGAGCATTCATAACAGGTTTCCTATATTTGTGTGAGCAGAGTCCCTAAAATTTAAGGTTTGGTTGTGAAAGGTTGTGAGTGGAGGAGAGTAAAAAAAATATTGTGCATCCCTATATTTGAGGAAACACCGTAGATTCCCTATATTTTTTAATAATTTTTTAAATGGTTGTGAATGAAACAGAGATAAAATGTAATGGTAAAGGTATTATTTAATTGAAAATGAGAGATAAAATATAGTGTTTTTTAGTGAAATTATAGGGATACGGGTAGAGAACTTGTTGTGACTCCTCACATAATCTCTTGGGCTTTTACTTTTAGTGTGGGCTTTTTTGTTAGACAATGCATGACAATGGATAATCTAAGTCTTAAATCCTAATAATGTTTTAATATTTTTTTAAAAAATTTAAATAAATATTTTCTTTTTAAATTCGGTCCAACCAGTCTCACTAGTGAATTGGTAAGATGGTCGATTCGAACACTGAATGCAACATAATATGATCCGAATACAGAACCTATGTTCATCTTTAGTACTGCAGATCAAGTTAGTAAGTGTATCACATATCTGATCATCTTAAACTCTTAAATGTTTAAGATAGACAATAACTAACTAACTAGTAAGTTCAACTGGATCCTTTACAGTTACAAAATCTCAACCGTCCATTTGATCAGGATGACAGTTACAAACCACACAGACTTGCAATGATTTTGAGTTTCTTTAAAATGTCTAAAACACCTTGCGGTATAATGTGGTTAGTAAGCTTTCAGCTGCTGTTTGAAGTCTTAGGCCCCGTTTGTTTTTCGTAAAAGATTTATGTCTGAATCTGAATACCACTTCTGAATATTAAGAGGTGGTCTAAATGTCTGAATCTGAATCATTAAATTTGTTTGTTTTTAGTAAAACATCTGAATATTAATAAGCGTTTGTTTTATCATTTTAAATGTTAAACTTATATGGTTAATTTAAAAATAAACATAAATAGATTAAAAGAAATTGTCATTATTTCAATTTAATAGATGACATGACGGTAGTAAATTAAATAATTAAAAATAGTTTAGAAATCTAATATTAGGAAATACACAAAAGCATCTTGATTTAATGGGGTACATGAAATATAAAAGGGATATTATGTGTGTACCCTAAAACTCATCCAAATCCAAACACACATATGCGCCGTTCAAATAAAGAAAAGAAAAAGAAAAACGTGTTTGTCTGCATCGAGATTGAGACCAGTGAAAACTCGAGAAAAGCTTAAGAACTCCGGCGAGGATCGCAACTTCTACTTCGGTGACCAAATCCGACGAGAACTCCGGCGTTCTGCCTGCGGCTCCATGGCGAGAATCACACCTTTTACTCGTTTCTTTCTCCCTTTCATATGAAGATCGAAAATCATAAGTTCTGGTGGCATTAGCTCTCTTCCTTGCTCTGATGTTAAAGATTTTAAAAAGAAATTAGAGGTTTGTAAACCTCTGACCGAATCTGATGTTTTTAAGAGGTTTGAACCTCTGGATCTGAAAAAAAAACAAACACCCAAATCTCTTAAAACCTCTGACCGAATCAGAGTTAAGAGGAGATTCAGATGTTTTTCTGAAAAACAAACGAGCCCTTACATTCACTCACTGGCTACACTAATCTTCTCAGTTTTTCTAATTACCAGTTTACCACACTCTTATTCCTACCGTTGCAAATATTTTCATCATTAGAAGACTCAAGTTCACAATGCTCAAGTTCACAATGTTTTAAAACAAATGTTGAAAACTCTAATGTATAAGAAAAACCTCTACCTGAGTCAAGTAATGGGGTACAAAAAAAAAACTTTTGACCCTATTTGTTTTTTTTCTTTTGAAGAAAACGGACCGAGACAGATGTTTCGGAAATGCGGACCGAATCATTGGAATTTTAGACGTGAGTCGGATGTTTCAGAAATGCGGACCAAATCATTGGAATTTTAGGCGTGGGTCACACGTTTCGGACCGTGTCACTAGAATTTTAGGTGTGGGTCAGACGTTTCGGACCGAGTCAGACGAGCTTTTGTGATCTGACAGGACCGAGCAGACCGAGTCAGACGAGTTTTTTTTTAAAAACAAACACGCTAAGAGGAATAAGTCAGACGTTTTCAAATAATCATAGAAACCACGAAATCAAAAAACGCGTTGATTCGAACACTGAACTCGTCATAAGATGATCATATCCTTTCATTCTAAATCCAAATTACAGTTACAAAATCCCAACCGCCCATTCCATTCCGTCAGTTTGACCGTTACAACCCACACAACAACAACAAACTACCTCCAGATCCCCATCCTTTCTTAACATTATTATTATTCTTATTTCCCGCCACCACTATCTTCCCTTCCCTAAACTTCCGTACGGTGGCAAAAGATGACGTCATCGATGACGTGGACCGATCTGTCCCGTCAGAAACGGAGAATAATTCCTCTTCTTCTTCTTCTTTTTCTTCACACTCATCAGATGATGATAATGATGACTCATCCTCTTCATAGTTAACATTTTTCTTATAATTCTTCTTTCCGATGAGATCACGGACGCAAATGGCGGACACTCCGGCGGCCAACGACGGGAAATCGGAGCTCCGGTACACCGTGGCGGCGATATTGAGCACGCCGTGAACTTCACCGGAGGGACGGCGGATGTGGAGGGCGGAGAATGCGGGGACTCCGGTGACGGAAGTGGGCCCGGTACTGCTCAAGATGTAACGAACGGTGCCGATGAAATGGTCTCGGATGAAACGGACGGCGTAGATCTGGAACTGGACGCCGGAGGTTTCGCTGTGGATGAAAGCGTGGGGAACACGGAAGATGAACTTGTCGTTCCAGGTGGGGTTTTGGCCGCCGAGGAGATCGAGGTGGCTCCGGAGTTTGGTTTTGGGGTGGACCCAGGCGAGGGCGTAGGTGCGGATCGGACGGCGAGATGATGATGATGATGATGATGATGATGGAGGGGTTTTGAGATTCTGGGCGGAGATCAAGTTGATCTCAAGAATCATCGGCTCCGTCGTTTGACTGATCTCCATCGGGACGGAATTAACCGCTCGAGAGATGATGAGATAGATGGTTGAAGAAATGAATCTTGAATTCTCCGTTAGGTGTCAGGGGGCTTTATAAATAATAGGTGGGCTGAGATGTAATACTGGGCTTTCTTTATAAATAATAGGTGGGCTGAGATGTAATACTGGGCTTTCTTTATAAATAATAGGTGGGCTGAGATGTAATACCTGAGCTCCAGGTTTTACCACCCAGCCGCTCGTGGAGGTGGATTTTCCCTGGAATGAGCTCAACTGTATAAATAGTTCCCAGGTTTTCCGGGGCATTCGTTGGCCGTTAAAAAAAATGTGTCCTACTAAAAAAAATTAGTGAACATTTTGTCTTTGAAGCATTTTTATTTTATTTAAAAATCCTAGAAAATGCCAAGTGGCATTTAGCATTAGTGGCTAGTGTGATAGAGGGTCTAACTTTCGTTAAAACATTTTTGTTTATTAGTATAAATAGAGGTAGATATTGATCTTTTTATGCATGTTCTACTAGTTGGAAAGAAGCCTACCCACCTATCAACCTACCTTGTTCATATCAAGCCGGACAGGAGAGACGCTCTTCTCTAGCTTAAAGCAAATTACTTTGTGGCACTCATAGTTGGTGATGCGAGGAGCTACTGAATTTGTTGGATCTGATCAACTACGTATTTTAGTCCGGAGGGTAGGCTGGAGGGGGCTCGCCAGGGGGAGCAAATCGAGAAGCATCAATGTTATCTACTAACTTAAGTGCTAAGGGGGGCCGATATACCCCTCCAAGTACCCTTAGGGTAGTTTCTTTTTTTCTTTTTTTTTTTTTTTTTAGTCTAAACACACCATGCCACATAAGAGGGTATAATACCCTTAGGGTACTTAAGGTAGTTCAAATAAAAAAGCCCTCAAATTCTCTTAAATTGTCTTAGTTACTTTCGGATTATACTACCCGCCTAGGGTAGTTGTTTGGTACCCGAAAAAAGTACCCGCATAGGGGGGAGTAGTACCCGAATTTTGCCGGACAAACCGAAAAAGCCGATGGGGGGTACCCGAGGGTACACATCCCACCCTGAAGTATTCTGGTTTGCTTTGGGATGAAAGATGTTGAAAACTAAATGGATTCTTGACACTTTTTAACATAACAGAAACACCACAGTGTTGTTTTTAACACAATACTTGGTTACATTTATCTGTTACTCATTCTACTAAGTTTCACAATAACAGCCTCATTACCGAGAGCAACTACCCGTAAAAAGGAGTTGATTGCACCTGCAACAGCAACCACACATCTAACCATACTGACCGGACATGAAGATGCTCCTGCTAATAGCCATGGTGCACTGTTAAAAGCTGTGGCTAGTCCTCCCGTCTCTGTGTCCAGCTTCCGGTTCTAATCTAGCAGTGTGTTTCAAGAGACCGTGGCACAGAACTTGATTATGGTGTTACTGCTACTGGATATGAAATGTGTTCTGAGACCGCAAGAGTGCAAGACACCATTGGGTTTTGGTCCGTTTATCGTTTAGTGCAGCCTGGATGTGCATTTCCATATCCTGACAATGCAAAGAAACTGCATTAGTAAATAGTTAACAAGGCAGCAGTCAAGCAAACAATTCAGTTTTCTTTACCATCATACGCGATCAAACTTTGAAAAAAACTAGACTCCAAACCCAGTTTTATAATCCATGATGCAGCCCAACCAAATTCATCTCACCAGTAATCTCCACAGGAACACTCTCCGTTCTTGAAATGATGAAACCGATTGGCATCTCTAACAACAATCTCCCGGTTTTCAAGTCTCGATATCAGTTTTATCGCAGCATGACAGTTTACACACGCACGTAAATTCTTCGTTATCCTAAGTGTAGTTCCACAGGGAGTACTCATAAGCCCATAAACAATTGCCAATCTTTCACTATGATTACAAATACTCTCTTCCTTATCTTCATAACTCAAATCATGCAAAGCAGACTCTGTATCCGCAACAAGTCCCGCCTCTTTCAACCTCGCGTCTAACCTCTTATGTTCCTTAAAGATTTCATCAGATTTTGGGTGTGATTTATCTCCCATACGAAAAACTTGAAGCTTTCCGTCGAGTTCTATCATACTGCATCCCATGTCTTTGGCTAATCCCTTTTCCTTCATTAAGACTCGAATTCGTGCTACACCACTCCACATTCGAACCGAAGCATAAAGATTGGATAGCTGCACATAATGCCCCGTGTTATACGGGTCTAATGAGAAAAGGTGTTGTGCAGAATACTCGCCTAGTTCCACATGGCGATATATCCTACTCGCGCTCAAAAGTGCTCCCCATATCGACACGCCAGGTTTAATCGGCATCTTTTTTATAAAATCATAAGCCCGGTCCAAACACCCTGCACGACCAAGAAGATCGACCACACAAGCGTAATGTTGATGGCGTGGTTCGATTTTATAGTCTTTCATACTGTTGAATATTCTCCAACCTTCTTCAACAAGTCCAGCATGATTGCAAGCTGTAAGGAGCCCGATGAAGGTGACATCATTCGGGCTCACCCCAGCTTGCTTCATCATGCTGAAAAGACTAATGGCTTCATGGGCTTTACCATGTAAGCCATAGCCTACAGTCATGGAACTCCAAACAACAATGTCTTTCGTTTTCGTTTGATCGAAAACTTTTCGGGCTAACTCCACACTTCCACATTTCGCGTACATGTCAATAAGCGCGCTATTGACAAAAACGTCGGCTTTATACTCGCTTTTATCAATGTAATCACCCATTTTTCTCGCTTCTTGTAATGATCCGAGTTGGGCACAAGCCAAGATTGTAGAGCAGATTGTAACAGAATCCGGTTTCGCCTTTTTCGTCAACATTCTTTGGAAAACTGATATAGCTTCACCACAACAACCGTTTTTCGCGAAACCAGAAATCATAGTGTTCCACATGATCACATTACACGTCTCCATTTCATCAAACAACGCTTTCGCAACCATTACATTTCCACATTTCGCATACAATGTAATGAGAGCAATCCGCAAGTCGGGTTCGGCCTCAAGTCCCATTTTGATCACACAAGAGTGGAGAGATTTCCCTTGTCCCAAGTCCTCGATATCCGCATACGCGCTGATACCACTAACCAAGGTAATCCAATCCACTTGCAACCCATAACTCCTCATCTTTTTAAAAAAATTTAAAGCTTCAATAGGCTGCCCATTCTGAGCATATGCTGAAATGATACTAGTCCATGACACAATGGTTTTATGATCACCCAACCCCTCAAACACATTTCTAGCATTACCAACTCTCCCACATTTAGCATAAACTGCCACAAGCCCATTCTGCACAAACACATCCGATTCGAACCCGCGTCTAAAAATCTGCGCATGGACCGCCCGACCCACCTCAAACGCAGCGGCTCCACCGCATGATTTAAGAACATGAGGCATCGTGAAGCGATCCGGGCCGACACCCGCATCCTGCATTCGCGTGTACAACCCGATCGCTTCGTTGAACATGTTTTGTCTCGAGTAGCCGCGAATAATGGCGTTCCATAAAAACACATATGGGTCAGGAAATTCATCGAACACCTGGCGTGCATACGGAATGTCGCCTAGATTTGAGGCCGTGTGGATGAGTTTTGTGACGATGAATCCGTTGGAGTGAAGCCCGGTAACGATTGTTTGGGAGTGGATTTGGTTTAGATGTTTCTTGCAGGTTGATCGATCGAGAAGGGAAGTGTAGAAAGATTCGGGATTGAAGGTGGGACTGTGGATATCATGAGGGTTGTTCGATTCGTGATCTGGAAATGGGTGGAGGTCTAAAGGTAGAAGCTTTGGAGATGGAGAGATTCGGGAAAAGATGGAGGATGGTTTGGAAAGAGCAAGATTTCGAGACATAGAAGTAGTATCACAACTTATTTTTTCAGCAAGTCTAAGAGTCAAGGCGACATAAACTCCCAAATTGACCATATGGATTTGGTGTCACGTTTGTCAAGGAGTGTAATTCTTTTTAAATTTTTTTTTTTAACGGCAAATTTGGATCACTGACGGAGACATTACCCACTCATCCGATCATCTCCAATCCTCATCAGGAGGAAACTCACCATAGGTGAGAAAACCCCCTGGTCAAAAAAAAAAAAAACTTTGAAACTTTACGTAGTTTTCTCGTTTTCTTTATTTTCTTTATATAATGTTATAAGTTTATAACAATATAACCATTTCATGCATTCATGTTATCATTTGTGTTATCCATGTTAAAATTGCATGAGTTGTAAATATGGGGAAATGGATAGTGAACAACGCATCTAATTTAGATGTGAAACTAATCAAAACAACGTACTTTTATTTAAAAACAATTCAAATTTGAAATTATTTCATATTTAAAGTTGATGGATTTATATAAGGAAATAAAGAATAATTTCAAATTTGAATGAGTTTATATCAAAATTATTTCATCTTTAGATGTTTCTTGCAGGTTGATCGATCGAGAAGGGAAGTGTAGAAAGATTCGGGATTGAAGGTGGGACTGTGGATATCATGAGGGTTGTTCGATTCGTGATCTGGAAATGGGTGGAGGTCTAAAGGTAGAAGCTTTGGAGATGGGGAGATTCGGGAAAAGATGGACGATTGTTTGGAGAGAGCAAGATTTCGAGACATAGTGAAGTAGCATCACAACTTCTTTTTTCAGCAACTCTCAAGTATCAAGAGTCAAGGCAACATAAACTCCCAAATTGACCATATGGATTTGGTGTCACGTTTGTCAAGGAGTGTAATTCTTTTTAAATACTTTTAGAAAGAAAAAAAAAAACAAAACTTTGAAACTTTACGTAGTTTTCTCGTTTTCTTTATTTTCTTTATATAATGTTATAAGTTTGGAATATAATTTGGTATAAACAGGGGAATTATCTCTATCCTTTGAAATATAATTTGGTATAAACAGGGGAATTATCTAGTGTTATATACAATTACCAAGTCTGGTAAATTCTATTACCATTCTACCATTTTCTTACCATATTTACCATTAGAGCATTCACGACAGGATCTTTATCTCTATCCTGAGCATTCACGGTAGGTTCTTCATCCCCATCCCTATAATTTATATTTTTATTATTACTTTTTCTTTCTCTTTCACTCACAACCATAATTAAATAATATTTTTTATACCTTTATCATAACTTTTTCTCTCTCTTAGGGGAGGAGGTATGGCGGTGGTGTGGCTTCAAGAAGCCATGTTCAATAACCAATAGAAAACCGCCAACTCAAATTCCATAAAAATGGAGCCATGTGAAGCCACACCACATGGTATGGTGGTGGTGTGGCTTCAAACCCAAACCGTGTTCCACCTTTTTTTTGTTTTTTTTAATTTAAACAACTTAATAAAATAACAACTTTTAATAAAAACCAAACATTTAATACTAGGAATTAATACAATACTTAGAATTAAAAAAAAACCACTAACATTAAGAAATCAAACGATACAACTTAAAAAAGTTTATTTTTTTTTCTTTCATTACCTTGTCCCATATTGGTTTGAGAACAAAATAGTCTATTTTTTTTTCTTTCATTACCTGCGGACACGAATGCAGCTCCAAAAACCGGGGTCGAGCACAAGATTAGTTTTTTGTTTCATTCCCTCTTTTTTTATTTTTTTATTTTAGAGGTGTGATTTAATAAAACGTTTTGTTTCATTCCCGAGCATTCCCTTTTTTTTTATTTTTAGAGGTGTGGTTTATAAAACATATATACATGTATATTGGGTGTGTATTAAAATGTTAAATAACAAAAAAAACAAAAAAAAAGGGGGAAAGAGTCCGGCTTAGCCGGGCTCGAAGAAACCGCTCGGAACCGGAGAGGGAGAAGCCGGCCTTCAAACCGCGTGAGATGGTATGGTGAGCCAGGTGGAGCAGCCCGGCTCCCTTTGGAACCGGGTGCCGGTTTCACTCGATACCGCCTCCCCTTATAATCCTCAAATTTTAGCAAATCACCATGTTTTTTGTCAAATATGCAGATTTTTTAAACTTTTTATCTTTCCTCCACTCACAACCAAACCTCAAATTTTACAAATTTACACATCACATATTTTTTAAAGATCCTACTCGTGAATGCTCTAATTTACCTAAAACCTTTCATTTCTTAAATTTAACTTTCACTTTATACAAACTCATACATTAGGTTCTTTATCCTTGTCTTCATATAAAGATTTGGTAAATATAAGGATTTATTTAGTAGATTGATAAAATATAAAGATAAAGGACAAGGATAAAGATCATGATGCAATGATAAAAATACAAAAAGTTAAAATTTAAGGATAAAGATTAGTTTAAATATCCTGTTGTGTATGCTTTTATATCATTTGTATATTTTTAACATTTTGTCATTTATTTTTTTAATATACGTATGTGACGAGTTTAGCACATAAGTTTGTGGTATAACGGGTACGATCCTGTAACATAACTTTTAGGTTATACGCTCAACACTTTGAGCATTATGTTCTAATTTTAATATTATGACGCAATATTTTTCTATTTGTGATTGAATTATTTGAGCTTGACATGAGTTGGTGTTTTTTGATGGTGTAATACGTATACATAGTTTTCTTATATACAACCGTGTAACATAGTTTTTTTGTTTCAAGCGTTTTGATCGTTAAACGATTTTTTATTTCCATTCTTATATGTGCCGTTAGCCAATGCGATGATTTCATGTCTCATCATTATCTTCGCGGCAACCTGTTTGGTAAGAAATCTTGTAAGATACAATGGGTAAAAATAGTGCCACCACTCAAAATTTAACATATTGAAACAAGTTTCACTCAAAACGATTGTTTCTAAGGTTAATTGCAATACAATCGGGGAAGGGGGGTTCAGGGGGGTTCGGTGGCTTCGGTGGGATCGGGAACACCACTGCGGTGGGTTCGGGAGCCCCGATCGAGGATGCACATTGGGGTGCCGAGCTCGACGAATTTGAAAGTGGGGAGAGAGCCGTTGGTGTGCCCCCCCCCCCTCCCAACGGCTTAATCCCTTTTTTTTTTTTAATTTAATTTTTTTTTTACTTTTTACCATTTCTACCTATTTAAACCACCCCATTCAACCCATTTTCACACACACTTCTCCATTTCTCTCTAAACTTTATATTATCTCCCACTTCCAACTTCCTTTCCATTTTATATAATCTCCAACTTCCTTTTAATTTTATAAAATCTCAACCCTCCTACACCATGTCGAACTTCAACAATTTCTTCTCCAACTTCAACCCTTCCGAGCAACAAACCCCCACTTCTCAACCAAACCCATTTGGAAGTTTTTTTATTAAAAATAGTTTTTTTTATTATTTGTAATGTTTTAATTAGTATTTTATTTTAATTATTTTATTATAAAAAAGTGATTGGGGAAATGGGGAAATGGGGAAATGGGGAAACCATTGCACACAAAATGGGGAAAAATGGGAAGGGGTGGGGAATGATGAGGTGGCACCAAAAATAGAGTGGGGGATTGGGGGATTGGGGAAATGGGGAGAGTATTGCAATTAACCTAACGATTTTGAACCATAATTCAGTTTTGATGTCCACCTCCACATCTGGCTCTCCGATTGTCAGTGATCATTTTGCAAGAACTTTCATTCTTTTGGTCAAGTTAATCTTTGTCTTACGGATTCATTCTCTAAAAATTACTTCTGTTGAAATTTTGGAAAGGAATAGAAATATCAGAAATAATTCCTGTCGACCCCAATTTTACTTTTGTGGGCCCGAATTTTATTGTACTGCATTTTCTTTTCTGAAAGTAGGCCCAAGTTACTTTAAGCAGCCCGTGAATGTTCATTAACTCCATTTCCACGTCACCAATTATTTTTTATCTTATCTTCCGAAAAAATACAACACACAATTAACACATGTTTTAAAAAACACAATCAAACATTAATGCAGTTCGTGCGATCTTAATCACCTCTGGAAGTAAGATAATAATAAATTAACATTAATTAAACACTATCATAACAAAATATGTAACATGAAGCACATGTTTTCTATTTCTACACAAACATTCGATGCAATGATTCATCATACGAAACAAATAAATTAATGACGGTGGTGCTCGCATTCCTCCGGCACCGACGGAAACCTAGCGGTATCACTACAGTAGTCATAAATCATATGATTGGCCCGAACCCAGATTAACTGATGGTTTTGATGCACATTTAACTCAGATAACACAGGTTGATCCCACCAACCACCAGTACTGGCACATCGCTTTGCATTATCGGAATCTGCAGTTGTTACGGGACACTCACAACCGTCGATTTCAAATGCCTTGTATGTTGCCACAAACGGGGCGTGGGTCCAGTCCGTCTTGACTAGACCTCCTTGTGTCGCCCAATCGTCAGCGTTCCAAATCGAACTGTACACCCCCATGGCTTGGTCATTAGGGAATGGGATTCCTTTGTGTTCCAAATTAGTGTGCACCCTAATTGGTGTCTCATCAACCATAAACCTGTGTCAATTTACCATAATACCCCCATTAGCTTATCCTCTCATATTTAATCATTTATACATACAAAATGTTATATACTAAAACTAAATTGTAAAGAATATACAAAAAATAAATTGTAATTATTTATTATCCTGTATAAAAATATAAACTTAGATGATAAATAGTTTCAAAGTGTACTACATTGTTTTCTTTCTTTTTTAATAGTAGTTATATGTTTTAACTGTTTTTGTCCGAGTTTTTGTTTTTTCGTCTTTATCACGTTAAAACATTCCTTCTCTTTTACATCCCTGTGATAATGCACGGATTCTCGAAAACTATTTTACTTAAATTTTCAACTCCTCATTCCACTTTTTAACTTGTATATACAATAAGTTTTAAAAAATGTCAAATCAATACTAAGGTTACGTCTAAACCGAACCGTTAAAATTTTAAACCAGACTACTCGTCACGGTTAGAATGATTTGACCATAGTATAAACGACCCTACACTTATGGCACGGGTACACATAATTATTGTACTATATGCATAAAAGCTTGTACGCAATAATAAAAGTAAAGCGTGATACTCCATATATAATGAAGCAATCAGCAATGCATTCACTTTGCCTGTTTTCCTTTTCAGTCCCATCATTGCACACATTAAAACAATCCGTGAAACGAATGATGGAAATGTACAACTCGTGTGTGCTTTAGAGAGTTGTACACACAGTGAATGTGTGTTTGAGAAGAAACTTGGAACAGAAACTTACACAACTTGACGCTGGTTCCAGAGAATGGAGTAGGAATGGAAATCTGCAGCTGGATCGAACCAGAGATTCAATCGCTGTTCTCTGTTTCCGACGCCATTGACGTACACATTCGTCTGCACAAGGTACGGCTCCCCTGTGGTGTTCCCTAGGAACTCGAAATCGAATTCGTGGTGCTTTGAGCCCTCCGATGACATCTGATCAGAAATTGAGAAACTAATTCAGTTATTATATAGATCGTAAACTAAAATTCAGTTATTATTCAGATCGTAAACTGTAGAAGAGTAGAATTAAATCGAACGATGATGTTAATCGAACGATGAAGAATCAGAGTAGAAATTAATCGAACGATGAAGAATCAGAGCAGAAATTATCAAATTAATCGAACGATGAAGAATCAGAGCAGAAATTATCAAATTAATCGAACGATGAAGAATCAGAGCAGAAATTATCAAATTAATCGAACGATGAAGAATCAGAGCAGATATTATCAAATTAATCAAAACGATGAAGTTAATCGAACGAAGAAGAATCAGATCGTGATACGAACAGATTCGTCGGAATCGACTTACGTAGAAAGCGGTTACGGTACCGGCGGAGTCGCCTTTAACGAGCTTGATCTGAATGTTGACTCTCCCGAACATATACTTCGATTTTGATGAAAATCCAGCTCCTGAGAGGTGGAATCCAGTAATTAAGTTACGAAAATCGATTGAAACGTGATAGATCATAGATAGATTGATTATTTTGTGGATTGAGTGATGAATTACCGGAAAAGTTATCGAGCTTCATATTAACTGCTTCGCCGTCGAACGTGAAGTGATCTGGCGCCCAGTAAGGCTGAAAGAGCTCGTCGAATTTAGCTGTTGATTTAGCGGAGGAAACGCAGAGTGAGAGAAACAATGCGAGAGTGATGAAGGTTGAAGAAGATGAAGACGCCATGATAGGTTAGAGAGGGAGGTTTCAAGTTCTGTTGAGTGAAGAAGATATAGGGGTGAGTGGGTGCTTTTATAGTGTCATGTTATGTATAAGTTTTTTTTTGTTAATTTTAAAATGAGTTATTTTTAAATGGCTTCAGAGCATATTTACTTTTGGTTTGAGAATCTAGAATTTAAAAATCTTTTTGTGAGTTTATATTTTGGGAATGTTTGTAACTTTCTTTTAAATTTAAAGGATTAGATACGGGATTAAGACATTATAAGTCGTTATAAATAGGGAGGTCTTGGGTTAAAGTCTTGATGGAGATTGAAGATGATCGGATGGTACAAGTGATTCGTTAGTAATTCAAATTTACCGTTAAAAAAATACGGGATTAAGAATCCAAGGTGAAGCGAAAAAGAAAATTGTATTTTTGTTAAATAAAAATTGAACGATAAGGCCTAGATTTTTTTCGATAATTTATCACATCTACATCGTTTATAATTTCAAGCTACAACGTCTTATTGTGAAACACATCATTTATCACGAAGTGTCTCTTCTTGACTTTTAAACACCAACATCTTGAAGTATTCCGTTATTTCCTTATGAGTAGTAAAGTTATTAGTCACTAACTAGTTTTCGAGGAATTGTGCGTTGCTTCGAGAACTATAAAAGAGGAAAAATGTCTTTACGTGATAAAGACGGAAAAACAAAAACCCAAAAAGAAACAGATAAACAAGGATAAAATACCTATTATTAAAAAACACTATAGATCACCATTCATACTATTTATCCAAGTTTTTATTTGTTATAGGGTATAATCTATAATTTTATGTTACGCTAATTGAAATCGCTATTTGATATCGCAGCTCTACCATGGTTCGATGCTATTTTTATTATTACGCCAAACTGTGTGGATTTGTTATGAAAATTTCTTCTTTACACTTCACATTTGTTCCTCACGATTGGTATGTTGAAAGTTCTAGAATTCTTAATTTTTTATGTTATTTTTAAAGATTCAATGATTTGATATAAAAATTAAATATATGAGTGAAATCCATTTTTAATTATTAAATAAATAAGAATATTAGTTTTGTAAACCAAAAAGGTTTCATTCAATTGGCTACCCCCGAGAGCCAAGCCCGATTCTCTCAAGGTGAGCCAAATATTATTCTTATTCATGGCCTCGAGATTTTATTCCAATCGACCCGTACCATTGGGAGGGACAAAGCGAAAGAGACATCGTGAAGGGTTCATCATCTTCATTCAACAGCCAAGAAAAAAGTTGATTTGTTGGTTGTAAAGTGAGATACCTTCAACACAACCTATATGAAAACAGAAAAACAAAAACTCAAGTTGAAATTAACATATATAATCTGAATACGTAATGTTTTTATTTTTATTTATGTAATAGTTTTTTTTTCATTTTTTTAATACATATTAAATCATTTTTAATGTGTTTTAGTTCCACACTGTTAAGTTTAGATACTTACCTTTTTTAGTGTCATATTTAACTAGGGTGATTGTTTTTGCTTTTTTGTATTTTTATTTTCTAAATAGCGCTATAGTAATGCCACTGTTTTAACCAGTTATTTATACGACAACATATTATCTAACATAAATAACTAAAGTGACGAGTGTGCAAAAAACGCACGACTATACATCTAGTTTATTATATTGTATATGTTATTTTATTTGATTTATACCCACTCTCCATAAAAGGCCATTAATATTTAAGGAAACGTTTGGTTCGTGAAATGCAATGAATTGGAATTAAAAAGTTTTTCTTATAAAGCTTTACTTAGTTGGGTAACTAAGAAATTTATAATGTACTGAAATTCTTTAATCAATAGATTTTAATATTGTGAATGAAAGTTACATGAGCTCAAATTTAATTGATTAAAGAAATTTACTCAAATTTAAATTTATCTATAACTCAACTAAACATAACTTTAAAATAAAAACTTTATAATTTCAATTTAAATTTATCTATAACTTCAATTTCATTACATTTCACGAAACAAACGTTTTTTAACGAGAAGATGTGGAAGTTATTGAAAAAAACTAGTTGTGACTTGTGTGTGAGTGAGTAGGCCAACATAAAGGATGAATGGAGAGAACATGTAGGACGAATGGGGTCCACAAGGCACATAAATTTGAATAAAAAACTAGCCGTTTTAGCTGGCACTGAATGGGTGTTTAGTGTAAAAGTGGGCACACTGTACTAATACGCACTCTTTGGAAAAGATGACTTCAAATTCCAGCCAATCAGATAACGGCGCGTGGCAAAACGCAGCTGGCCACGGTACTGTCTAGCTGTCAATTATGCAGTGTAAAAGGACGCCCTTCTTTTTACATTCACCATTACCTTTATTATTGATAGCTGATCCACGCGCTTCTTGTAAGCTGTTATGGCGCGTGTAGTATAAATCTAAGAAGTTTATAAGGATTCTAGATATAATGTGTCTTTTTATTATTTTTAAATAGAGTATTTTAGTGTTTTAGTTATTTTTTTAACAGTAATTTAGATCACTGACGGGAGCATTAACCACCAACCCGAGCATCTCCATTCTCCAATTCCAATCATAAGGAAACTTATCACAGTTGAGAAAACCCCCTGGTCAATCCTGGACCCCCATTATTTTTTATTTTTTTTATTACAGGTGACCTTCATTTTTAATGTATTTTAGTACCTCACCTTAATCAATTGAACTATTGTCAGGCTTAGGGATAATGAGTTCGTTGTTGGGAAATTGTGTTGAAGAGAGAATCAGACAAAGTTACTAAACACGAGAAAGTTTGTTCGGAGAATTAACATGTGTTTATCGCGTTTGCATTTGATACGTTTGAGTCAATGGCCCCTGAGATAGTGGGTTTTCTTAATAAAGTTTAGCGGGTCGTGCACATCAATTCCTCGACCTCTAAAAATCATAGTTTTGTGTTGAGTAGGTTCGGTTTTGCTATTCAAAAAGAGGTTGCAGGGCAACTTGTTACCCGGTTACCTACCACGTTCTTATAATTAGATAATTTATGATTAAATTTTTTAAGTTAAAAGAACCGAAATCTCAAAAACTAAATGAAAAACAAGGTTTTCAAATACGGCACAAAACCTACAAAAACCACTTCCTCCGGTCATCCCTTATAATTCTTTCTCAATCAACTATATCTAAATTTACCACGAGCGTTCTTGCTTTAGTGGTAGTCCGTGACTTCTCCTATGAGAAGTCGATGGTTCAAGTCTCGACGCTTGCGTCGAGGGTGCGATTTTACCTGATTGTTGGGGTTTCCGCATATATGGGATTTTTGAAATGGCCCTCAAGCCTCAAATAACCGTGTTGAAATCCTGTCACAAGAAGACTAGGAAAAAAACATTGTAAAAAACCTATATCTAAATTTGATTGCCCGCTATGTGGTTATTCACTGAAAACGGCGAAACACATGTTCACATCATACTACATCGCAAGCATCATATGGCAATTTGTTACGGTTGGGATAAAGATACCGCCATTTTTTTTTTCTATGAACGATTAATTTATTGGATCTTCATAAACATGTCACGGTGGATAAGAAGCAACAAAAGTTAATACAAACAATATTATTAGGGTGAGCAGTATGGGGGATAAGTTTTTTAGGATAAGTAAAATGGGATAAGTTGATGGACCAATAGGAGAATGACACAGGAGAGAGAAAAAAGTATATGTCTTTTTTGTTTTTTGAAGTGGTATGGGTGGGATAAGTTGGGTTGGGTGGGAAATTTTGTTCCAAAAATCATCGGCAACCATCGGCAACTAAATGCCGATTTTCTTGTTTTTTTTGCCGAATTCTACATGCCGAATGGGTTGGTATACATTTGCCGAATTTACCGAAAAAGTTGGGATGCCGAATGTTGGTTGAGGAATTTTTTTATACCCCATACCGCCCATGCTTAGAAACATTGTGTATTTGGAATATGAGAGATGACAAAGTCCACATGAACAAATTGGTGTCACCGAGAAGAATATTTGAAGAGATCAAAGTTTGGTGCATTTTACAGGTTACAAATAGAGCTAAAGATCACAAATATGACTGGAGGACTTGGACGGCTTTCACATTTTAGTCTTGCTTTTTAACTTTTATTCTTTGATAATTTGGTGTTTTGTTTTATGTATGTTTTTTGGTTTCATTTGGTGGACTGTTTTGTGGACAATATAAGCTTCTTGCTTGTTTGTCCCTTTGCTTGATTGTTTTGTAGTAAAGAGTAAAAGTCACACGCTGTAAAAAAAATGTATATCTAAATTTATCTTATTAGTAAGTTTGGTGTTTTTCTCTTTATTTATTGATAATTAAACAAGGACATTACACCCTTGCATTGTATTGACCTATATGACCTATACCTAACTCGAACATGTAGTTTGCACCATAGTGATTTGGATCATAACATGGTCGCTCGATTCTTGATTAAATAGGGTGTTCTTTATTTGAATCTGATTCAAATAATCCAGAATGTGTTTCTTATCGAATCTGAATAAAAAGTTCGAATTCGATTTTTGAACGGCAAGAACTATTCTTATTAGAGTAAACTTCGGTTTTAATCCTCAACGTTTGCACATTTTAACAATTTTAGTCCCAACTTTTAAAAAATTCCAATTTAGTGTCTCATATTTCATTTTTTTCTTCAGTTCTGATCTCAACATTAACAGTTGTTTAAAGAGCCGTTAGACTGCCCTCATGTGGTCCCCATATGAGGTGTACTTTTGTCATTTTCGTTTGTTTTAACTCATACTTTAAAACAAACGGAAATAACAAAAATACTCATCACGTGGGGACCATGTGAGGGCAGTCTAACGGCTCTTTAAACGTTTGTTAACGTTGTAACCAAAATTGAAAAGAAAATAAAATGTGACACACTAAATTGAGATTTTCCAAAAATTGGGACTAAAATTGTTAAAATGTACAAACGTTGGGGACTAAAAGCGAAGTTTTGATAATGATTATAGCAAAATATTAACTATTCGATAAATTTTTGTTGTATTATATTAGAAAAGTAATTATATATTTATATCTAGAGTAAACTTCATTTTTAGTCCCCAACGTTTGCACATTTTAACAATTTTGGTCCCAACTTTTTAAAAATCTCAATTTTGTGTCACACATTTCATTTTTTTTTCAATTTTGGTCTCAACGTTAACAGTTGTTTAAAGAGCCGTGAGACTGCCCTCATGTGGTCCCCACATGAGGTGTACTTTTGTCATTTCTGTTAGTTTTAGCTCATACTTTAAAAGAAACGGAAATAACAAAAATACCCCTCACGTGGGGACCATGTGAGGGCGGTCTAACGACTCTTTAATCGATTGTTAACGTTGTAACCAAAATTGAAAAAAAAATGAAATGTGAGACACTAAATTGAGATTTTCGAAAAGTTGGGACTAAAATTGTTAAAATGTGTAAAAGTTGGGACTAAAATTGTTAAAATGTGCCCGTCTAGACATGTAAATATAATCAAACTTTAATTGTAAGTCAAACTTGGTATATGAAACTTAACTCGAACTCGTTTATTTAATAAGATTCAATTTACACTCGAGCTCATGTTTGAACCCGTTTAACTCATTTAATTCAAAGTGTTGAGGAAACATTCTCAAATAGCTTAGAAGCGGTTATTCTCATTGTGACAATTGTAACCTCCCAAGTTAACTCCGTTAAGTTTTTCCGTTAAAAATCCATCAGTTCCGTTAGACAATCTCCGTTAAACACGTTATAAACCGTAACTAATGCGTGTCTAGACCGAATACGTCCATGACCTTTGATTGATCACCGAACCCGTCCATATGTGCTATGTGTTTACTTACTTACCACCATTATGTAAAGTTATATGCAACATGTTTAATTAAATAAATGTGTACTTGTGTGATTATCGAGAAATCGTGCTTGTCTTATTTAGAACCAAAAATTGACCTTTTTAGTAGCCAGCGAAACTACCCGGCGAAATTACAGTTTCGCCCGGTAGCCAAGCCATTTGGGCTACGGGATCAGTTTCGCGTGGCCAGCGAAACTACCAGCGACACTGCCAGCGAAACTGTGACCTGATATATAGAAGTCCTAAGCCAACTCTCTCACTTTTTACCCACATCTCACAAACACACATCTGCATTTCTCTCCCACTCTTGAGACTTCTGGCCAGCAAGAAAACCAACTCGAATCAAAGTGTCTCCTGTCCCAAATCTTCATCCTTTAGAGCATCGGATATCACCCGTGAGTCACATGAACTTTCTTTATGCAATCCATGAATGCTTGACTTAAATGCATGCTTATATTCCACATGCAAAGACTTCTGTTACTGCCATGACACTTAGGAATGCTAGACATAACATCAATTCTGCAACTTGCCATGCCAATATGAAGATCCATGCTAATTATGTTCTTTTATGAGAAATTGTGTTCTTGACAAAATAATGACTAGAAACCATGTTTTAGGTGTTAGAATTGCTCCTGTGATGTTAGTAAACGTTTAGGTATGCTAGATATTGACTTGCATGTGATTCAGAAGCTGTTAGAAAGGTTTTTAGGCCAATTTACGGGTTTTTCTTACGACTAGCGAAACTGTGTATTCATCCAGCGAAATTGTGTAGCGAAATTATGCCTATCTCCCTATAGCGAAACTAGACCAGCGAAACTATAGTGTCGCCCAGTAAACCAACCAGACCTGCTCGAGCGAATCTGCTGAGCGAAACACCTGAACGAAAGTTCAAACCAGTTTCTCTGCGAAACTAGGCTAGCGAAACTGCGTCAGCAGTTTCGGGCGAAACTAGCCTAGCGAAACTGTGTCACCGGGCACTGCCTAGCGAAAGTGCTGCCCGTGCACACAGCGAAACTGCCTAGCGAAACTGCTAGCGAAATTGTGACCAGAATCCATACTTGTGCAATTTGTTTAAATGCCTCACCATGACTTATACATTTATGCTATGATGAACATGTTTGGTTTCTGTATTAAGTGAACCCCTATTTATGATCAACCATCGGTATCGTGTGTCGTTATGTCTTGTCGTGTTTTCCCAACGTGTTACTAGTTTTTAAACACAACCTTATACCTAAGACCTAAATGTGATTATTAGGTCCTCATTAAACAATCATAACCGGATTAATCGAAGCCTAAGCCGAGCAAACCTAAGGTGAGTTTCACTTACTGTTATAGTTGCATCCGGTAAGGGATGGCAACACACGGTAAAGGTATTTCTTTACTTAAGTACTTATCCCACTATATCACATGTTCACTGAATTGCTTTATAAACAAAAGTCCTTACTTATCGGGCCATTAGTATTGAATAGCGAGGTAATGTTGAGTAGATCTACTGGGGATTGACACCCCCGCTCAGCGGTGCACAGGATGCACCCTCCCGACTGGCGGTCGGACTGAGACCAATATTAGCCTAGGAACACCGTGATCGGGAAAGACACGGGGAAGGCAGAATACATAGGTGAATGCCTATCAGATACCATGTCAGCTTTGGTTGCGAACGTTCAGGGGAGCATAAGCATAGGCTAGCTACCTAATGATACGGATAATACTTACATTCTAAATTACGAATTTATTGCTTTATGATTCGTATGCACTGTGGTCTACATGGTGTAGTGTAGACTACTTAGTGAACTCACCAGCCTTTTTGCTGACACTTGATCATTGTTTTCTTTTCAGATCGCTAGATGGATCTCGGACGGCACGGGCGGCGGCAGTACTCTCCATTGCAAATCTTTTGGGAAACTAAAAATGTTAAACCTTATGAACATTTGTTTTGATGTACCACTCTTGTAACTGCTTTAAATGCTTCCGCTGTATTTCCAAACTTACTTATGTATCAGTTAAACTAATTATCTTTCACTTTGATTTAAAGTCCTTTAACTTTTGTTTAAATTACTGTTATGGCTTGGTTGTAACTAAAGTCTTGGATCCTGGTCTGGCCCACACCCCACACGGTTATACTCCGTTAGTGGAATTTGGGGGTGTGACAGATTGGTATCAGAGCCATTGGTTACAGCGAACCAGAACATTTTTAAAGATAAAGATTTCTGAACTGTAACTGTTTTTGAAAAGATTTTGTTACAACCCATTCCTCAAGAGTACTGCCCTGCGTGCCGAAGATGATCCTCACTCAGAATCCTTGTCTAATGTATAGCCCTAGCAAATTAAAACGTGTCGTTCATGCAAATAGATATTTTATGAGATTTGTTTTAACGGAACTTAACAACTTTTTAGTATTGGGTATGCTAACCTTTGGAAGTTTTGCATCGATTTGCTAGAAAATCATGCCTCCGCGAAGAGCACCAGAAACCAACCCGGGAACCTTTACTGCTGCTCAAGTTCAGAACATGATCAACCAAGGCGTTGCTGCAGCCTTGGCAGCCGCTCAGCTCCAGTTTCAAGGACAACAACAACCTCAGCATCAGTGCACCTTCAAGACGTTTATGGATTGTAAGCCCCTTGTGTTTAAGGGCCATGAAGGAGCTGTGGGCCTGTTGCGATGGCTCGAAAAGTCGGAAAAGGTGTTTGTCATGTGTAACTGCCCGGTGGGGGATCGGGTGAAGTATGCGACAGGTACACTTGAGGATTCCGCTCTGACATGGTGGAATGCTCAGATTCAAATGCTGGGTGTTGATGCTGCAAATGCCATGACATGGCAAGAGTTCAAAGATGCGATTATGGAAGAATATTGCCCCCGCGATCAGGTTAAGAGGTTGGAACTTGAGTTTGTGAATTCCAAGATGGTAGGCTCCGAGGTGGAGGAGTACACTGATAGATATCACGAGTATTCAATTCTGTGTCCTTCAATGGTCGATGCTGATTACAAAAAGATTGAAAGGTATGTGGATGGTTTGGCTCCACAAATTCAGGGAATGGTAACCGCTTCAAACCCTCTCAATGTGCGGCAAGCAATCAGGTTGGCACACAAGTTGACAGACCAAGCGGTGGCTCAAGGCACCCTGCCACCAAAGAAATCTCCCAAGACTGCTCTTGATGGGAAGAGAAAGAGTGAAGAGGAACCAAGTAACAACAATGCCAGTAATAACCTTGGAAAGTTTTCTGGCTCCCAGACCCAGAACAAGAGGTTTGATAACTCTAAAGGTGGGTTCAACAACAACAGTGGAGGCAGTAATCAAAACCGCCAAGGCAGTAGTGGTCAGGGTTCAAACAGATACAGGGGGAAGGCACCCTACTGCAACAGGTGCAGCATACATCACACAGGTGATTGCAATCAACCTCCCTGTGAGCGATGTGGTAAGATGGGGCATATGGCCAAGAACTGTCGGAGTGAACTACCAAACCGGTCAAGGCAAAACAATGATGGTCCCAGAGGATGTTTTGAATGCGGGAAGCCGGGTCATATAAAGAAGGATTGCCCCCAACTCAGGAGAACTGGAAACAACAACCACCACGACACACAACAATGGCGGTGGTGGTGGTGGAAACGGGGGAAACGGCGTTAGAGGACGAGCGTTCGTCATGGGCTCAGGAGAAGCAAAGAATGATGCCAACGTGATAACCGGTAAGTTTCTTCTCAATAACTACTTTGCAAATGTGCTCTTTGATTCCGGTGCTGAGAAAAGTTTCATTTCAACTAAGTTTTGTAAGTTGATAAAGGCCAATTCGAAACCTTTAGAAGCTAGGTACACTGTTGAACTAGCCAATGGTAAGCTTGTTGATGCAACACATTTAGTTAAGGATTGTACCTTAGAACTCTCTGGTCATAAATTCAGCATAGATTTGATGCCCTTCACAATTGGTAGTTTTGACATAATAGTTGGCATGGATTGGCTATCCGCGCATCAGGCAGAACTCGTCTGCCGAGAGAAGATCATACGTATACCCACTGCAAACGGAGACGTACTCTCGATTCAGGGTGAGAAGGGAGGCACTGTCTCCGGAATCATATCGTACCTCAAGGCCCAGAAATATCTACGGAAGGGACACGTAGCCATTCTAGCAACGGTTACGGATCAAAGCCTGGCTGAAAAGAAAATCGAAGATTTCCCGATAGTTCGCGATTACCCCGATGTATTCCCAGAGGAGTTACCTGGTTTGCCTCCGAATCGACAAGTCGAATTTGGAATCGACCTTGTCCCCGGTGCAGCTCCGGTTGCCCGAGCTCCTTACCGACTGACAGTAAATGAACTACATGAGTTGTCTACCCAACTGCAGGAATTATTGGATAAAGGTTTTATTAGACCTAGTTCGTCACCATGGGGTGCGCCTGTGTTATTTGTCAAGAAGAAGGATGGAACATTCAGAATGTGTATAGATTATCGCGAGCTCAACAAAGTTACTATTAAGAATAGGTATCCTCTCCCTCGCATCGACGACCTCTTCGATCAACTGCAAGGATCCAGCTACTATTCAAAAATCGACTTAAGGTCCGGATATCATCAACTCAGGGTCCGTGAGGAGGATATTTCAAAGACTGCTTTCAGAACGCGCTACGGTCACTACGAGTTTCTGGTTATGCCTTTTGGCCTAACAAACGCGCCAGCGGTGTTCATGGACCTCATGAACCGTGTATGCAAGCCCTACCTGGACCAGTTTGTTATTGTTTTCATCGACGACATCCTCATTTATTCAAGGACGAAAGAGGAACATGAGGAGCATCTACGGTTAATTTTAGAGTTATTAAGGAAGGAACAACTCTACGCCAAATTCTCAAAATGCGATTTCTGGATTCGGGAAGTTCAGTTTCTAGGTCACATCGTCAATGAGCAGGGTATTCATGTTGATCCAGCCAAAGTTGAGGCAATCAAGAGTTGGTCTACGCCACGAGCACCGACAGAAATTCGACAATTTCTAGGGTTGGCGGGTTACTACCGTCGTTTTATTAAAGGGTTTTCTCAGATCGCTCAACCGTTAACCGCTCTCACGCATAAAGGCGTTCAGTACCGATGGGGCGACAAGGAAGAAGCAGCGTTTCAAACCTTGAAAGAAAAACTTTGTACCGCGCCCGTACTATCCCTACCTGAAGGTGTCGACGACTTCGAAGTCTACTGTGATGCTTCGATCCAAGGACTTGGATGTGTTTTAATGCAACGAGGCAAAGTCATCGCCTATGGGTCAAGGCAACTAAAGTCGACCGAAAAGAATTATACGACTCATGATCTGGAATTAGGAGCTGTCGTATTTGCCTTGAAATTTTGGAGACATTACCTATACGGTACCAAGTGCACTATATTCACTGACCATAAAAGCCTCCAGCACATAATGGGACAGAAAGATCTCAACATGAGACAGCGTAGGTGGATCGAGGTGCTAAATGACTACGACTTGGCGATAAAGTATCACCCGGGAAAGGCCAATGTGGTGGCCGATGCTCTGAGCAGAAAGGTACACGAAAAACCTAGAAGAGTACGAGCTTTACAACTTACGATTCATGCAGGATTGCCGGATAGAATCCGAGATGCTCAGAAAGAGGCCCTGAAAGAGGAAAATTTCGAGTCAGAATCCCTAAATGGCATAGATGGAACTTCGGAGGTGAGGACGGATGGAATCCGTTACTATAAAGACCGAATTTGGGTACCTCTACACGGAAACCTTCGAGAGCTAGTGATGGACGAGGCTCACAAGTCTCGATACTCGGTCCATCCTGGTTCAGACAAAATGTACCAAGACTTAAAGGAACTCTACTGGTGGCCTAAGATGAAGGCGGAAATTGCTGCATATGTCAGTAAGTGTTTGACATGTTCAAAGGTCAAAGCAGAACACCGTAAGCCTCCAGGATTGCTGCAACAACCGGCAATTCCCGAATGGAAATGGGAAGAAATCTCGATGGACTTCATCACGGGATTGCCCCGTACTCCCCGTGGAAACGACATGATTTGGGTGATCGTGGATCGATTAACCAAATCCGCCCACTTTATTGCCCTCAAGGAAAAAGACAAGACTGATAAGTTGGCACAAATCTACATTGACGAGATCGTCAAGCTCCATGGAGTACCTTTATCAATTATCTCTGACCGAGACCCCAGATTCGCTTCGCACTTTTGGAAATCATTGCAATCTGCCTTAGGCACTCGTTTGGATATGAGTACCGCATACCACCCTCAGACAGACGGCCAAACCGAACGCACAATCCAAACCCTTGAAGACATGCTCCGAGCGTGCGTAATGGATTTCGGCAAGAATTGGGAAGCTCACCTGCCACTGGTCGAATTCTCCTACAACAATAGCTACCATTCCAGTATTGGAACCGCCCCCTTTGAAGCTCTGTATGGGCGAAAGTGTAGGTCACCGGTCTGTTGGGCCGAGGTTGGTGATAGTCAACTAACTGGACCAGAACTAGTGTATGAGACGACAGAAAGAATTGTACAGATCAAGAACCGTATGAAAGCCGCCAGAGATCGTCAAAAGAGCTATGCAGACAAGCGTAGAAGGCCATTAGAATTCGAGGTGGGTGACCGTGTACTGTTGAAAGTCTCACCTTGGAAAGGTGTCGTGCGCTTTGGAAAGCGCGGGAAGTTGAATCCCCGTTATATAGGACCCTTCCCAATAACAGAGAAGATTGGAACGGTGGCGTATCGTCTGGACTTGCCACCTGAGCTAGACGGAGTGCATAATGTATTCCACGTTTCAAACCTAAAGAAGTGTCTAGCCGACGAAACCTTGATAGTACCGCTAGAGGAACTTCACATTGATGAGCAACTTCGGTTTATAGAGCAACCCGTTGAGATAATGGGACGCGAACAGAAAGCTTTGAAAAGAAGCAAGATTCCAATCGTCAAGGTCAGATGGCATTCAAGGCGTGGACCGGAGTTCACGTGGGAACGGGAAGACCAGATGAGAAAGAAGTATCCTCACCTGTTCGATCAAGCCTCTACTCCAACCCAAGGTACTAGCTAATTTTCGGGACGAAAATTTCTTAACATGGGGAGGCTGTGACAATTGTAACCTCCCAAGTTAACTCCGTTAAGTTTTTCCGTTAAAAATCCATCAGTTCCGTTAGACAATCTCCGTTAAACACGTTATAAACCGTAACTAATGCGTGTCTAGACCGAATACGTCCATGACCTTTGATTGATCACCGAACCCGTCCATATGTGCTATGTGTTTACTTACTTACCACCATTATGTAAAGTTATATGCAACATGTTTAATTAAATAAATGTGTACTTGTGTGATTATCGAGAAATCGTGCTTGTCTTATTTAGAACCAAAAATTGACCTTTTTAGTAGCCAGCGAAACTACCCGGCGAAATTACAGTTTCGCCCGGTAGCCAAGCCATTTGGGCTACGGGATCAGTTTCGCGTGGCCAGCGAAACTACCAGCGACACTGCCAGCGAAACTGTGACCTGATATATAGAAGTCCTAAGCCAACTCTCTCACTTTTTACCCACATCTCACAAACACACATCTGCATTTCTCTCCCACTCTTGAGACTTCTGGCCAGCAAGAAAACCAACTCGAATCAAAGTGTCTCCTGTCCCAAATCTTCATCCTTTAGAGCATCGGATATCACCCGTGAGTCACATGAACTTTCTTTATGCAATCCATGAATGCTTGACTTAAATGCATGCTTATATTCCACATGCAAAGACTTCTGTTACTGCCATGACACTTAGGAATGCTAGACATAACATCAATTCTGCAACTTGCCATGCCAATATGAAGATCCATGCTAATTATGTTCTTTTATGAGAAATTGTGTTCTTGACAAAATAATGACTAGAAACCATGTTTTAGGTGTTAGAATTGCTCCTGTGATGTTAGTAAACGTTTAGGTATGCTAGATATTGACTTGCATGTGATTCAGAAGCTGTTAGAAAGGTTTTTAGGCCAATTTACGGGTTTTTCTTACGACTAGCGAAACTGTGTATTCATCCAGCGAAATTGTGTAGCGAAATTATGCCTATCTCCCTATAGCGAAACTAGACCAGCGAAACTATAGTGTCGCCCAGTAAACCAACCAGACCTGCTCGAGCGAATCTGCTGAGCGAAACACCTGAACGAAAGTTCAAACCAGTTTCTCTGCGAAACTAGGCTAGCGAAACTGCGTCAGCAGTTTCGGGCGAAACTAGCCTAGCGAAACTGTGTCACCGGGCACTGCCTAGCGAAAGTGCTGCCCGTGCACACAGCGAAACTGCCTAGCGAAACTGCTAGCGAAATTGTGACCAGAATCCATACTTGTGCAATTTGTTTAAATGCCTCACCATGACTTATACATTTATGCTATGATGAACATGTTTGGTTTCTGTATTAAGTGAACCCCTATTTATGATCAACCATCGGTATCGTGTGTCGTTATGTCTTGTCGTGTTTTCCCAACGTGTTACTAGTTTTTAAACACAACCTTATACCTAAGACCTAAATGTGATTATTAGGTCCTCATTAAACAATCATAACCGGATTAATCGAAGCCTAAGCCGAGCAAACCTAAGGTGAGTTTCACTTACTGTTATAGTTGCATCCGGTAAGGGATGGCAACACACGGTAAAGGTATTTCTTTACTTAAGTACTTATCCCACTATATCACATGTTCACTGAATTGCTTTATAAACAAAAGTCCTTACTTATCGGGCCATTAGTATTGAATAGCGAGGTAATGTTGAGTAGATCTACTGGGGATTGACACCCCCGCTCAGCGGTGCACAGGATGCACCCTCCCGACTGGCGGTCGGACTGAGACCAATATTAGCCTAGGAACACCGTGATCGGGAAAGACACGGGGAAGGCAGAATACATAGGTGAATGCCTATCAGATACCATGTCAGCTTTGGTTGCGAACGTTCAGGGGAGCATAAGCATAGGCTAGCTACCTAATGATATGGATAATACTTACATTCTAAATTACGAATTTATTGCTTTATGATTCGTATGCACTGTGGTCTACATGGTGTAGTGTAGACTACTTAGTGAACTCACCAGCCTTTTTGCTGACACTTGATCATTGTTTTCTTTTCAGATCGCTAGATGGATCTCGGACGGCACGGGCGGCGGCAGTACTCTCCATTGCAAATCTTTTGGGAAACTAAAAATGTTAAACCTTATGAACATTTGTTTTGATGTACCACTCTTGTAACTGCTTTAAATGCTTCCGCTGTATTTCCAAACTTACTTATGTATCAGTTAAACTAATTATCTTTCACTTTGATTTAAAGTCCTTTAACTTTTGTTTAAATTACTGTTATGGCTTGGTTGTAACTAAAGTCTTGGATCCTGGTCTGGCCCACACCCCACACGGTTATACTCCGTTAGTGGAATTTGGGGGTGTGACACTCATTTACACAAAAAAGAAAAAAACAATTAAAGTGTCTTTATAGGAACGAAAATCCAAACTACAGGGTTCCAAATTTTAAATTGAGAAGGCATTTCAATGCTTTTCTTTTCTACAAAAGAATTTGAAAAAAAAATAAAATGAAAAAGTGAGGTTGGTGGCAGGACAAGCTCCCATTATATCCTCCCATGTTTCATAATATATTCTTAAGATCAAATGGGGACAAGATGCTAATGGCTACTTAAGTGTTTACTTTTAAAGATGCTTACAACTTTTAATGGACTATAAAATATAACTATTACCCTTCTCAATTATGATATTGTATTATTGGTACAACTGTAACAAAAATTACTTTATAAATATGATTTTAGACCAAATTACTATATGTTTAAAAAGAAAGATTGATTGAGCTACATGTTTAGGAATTAAAGGCAGACTTTTTATCTGTTAAGGCTATGTATAATGGACATGCGTGCGTGTCTCTGGGTGGGTGGGGGGGGGGGGAGGGGGGATGGTGTTCTCATAGCGCCCCAACACTGCTCCCGGGATGCTATGGGATAAAAATTGGGTTGTCGCGCATGATTTCTTATGGGGTAAAAACTCTGATTGGTGCATTCTTTTATAAAAGTTCTTTTTAAAGAAAAATATGAGGCCAGTGGCGAAACTTGAAAGAAATTCCCGAGAGGGCGAGACTTAAAAATTCAACCGACGGGGCGATACTCAATACATATATATTTTTTAACATAAAATCAAGGATATAGGTACTTTTGGACGAAAAAAAGAGCCCCCCCCCCCCCCCCCGGTTAGTGTATGATAATATAGTGCTTTATGCACTACACACTTTTAAGCCATAAACCCCTTTGTTGACTGAAACTACACAATTTTTAGCCATATATACATACATTTAGCGCTCCACGACCCATGCATAACTTTTATAAGAAAGAGCTTAAGTTTATCCCCTTCTCATAATATATATCCGAATCCTATTCAACGAGTAAATTTTACTATGTACGTTTGTTTATTTGTTTACATAAATTTTCTAAATGTAATGTCTAAAAATCATGAGTTTTATTCCTAATCAAAAGTCGCTTGTTCTTGCAAGTATATATATTTTATTTCACATAAAGAATGAAGAATTTGTATAAAGATAAAGCATGATTCTTCTATGGGGAAAAAAGTTTAATAGCTCTTGATGTGTTTAAAGACATATTATATGCGTATAAGATTCTTCTAATCTACTAAATTAACATACTAGAAGCAAAAAGCAGAAATGGTAGTGTATAACTAATCGGGTAAAAACGTCTCTGAATGTAAAAACTAATCGGGTAAAAACGTCTCTGAATGTAAAAAAAATAAAAATAAAAATGTAAAAGCCCTTTTAGTTCGTGGATGTTTTTTAAAAGAGATTGGAACGAGTGTTCTCACTATGTGTTTCTATTTATTTGTTTGCACATCCAACATATGCATAGAGATCCAACTTTTATTTTATCAAAGTTATACCAACAATAAGATGAATTTTAAGGTTTCAATATTTATCATTTCATGAACTAAAATTTACATAATTGATGTATAATTAATCATATATTAAAATTTTAGTGGTTGGAGGTAGAGGTGCAAATCTCAAACCGGTTTGGGCTCTTAAACCGGTTCTTAAACCGGTTCTCAAACCGGTCAAAACCGGTTTTGACCAACCCGGTTCCCAAACCGGTCAAACCGAACCGGTTTCTATAGGTTAGGGGTTTTTGTGAAGAAACCGGTTTGAAACCGGTTTGGCCCAAACCGGTTTAAACCGGTTTCTTCACATCACTTTTAAGTAACTTTTCTAGCCGTTTCTAGTCGATTTGAGCCTAAAAATTGGTATATATACCCCCTTTGTGTGTTATAAACATTACCCCACTTCCCAATCTCTAAAAAAACTCTTAAATTTACAATAATGTTTAAATACCGGTAAAAATAATTTGTATTTTCTTTCAAATTAAGTACTTTTGCAATCGTTTAGGTGTGAACTTATTCTCTTTTGTAATGTTTTATGTTTTTTTTCAATAAAAAGTATGTTTTTTTAGTTTTTATAAAGTTTAAAAAAAATATATATATATATACAAAACCGGTTTGAGATCCCAAACCGGTTCGGTTTGAAACCGAAACCGGTTTCATCGGTTTCCAGTATTCGTGCTTCAAACCGGTTTGAGAACCGAACCGGTTTGGCCTCAAACCGGTTTTGACCAAAACCGATTTTGGTCAAAACCGGTTTGAAAACCGAACCGGTTTGGATTTCAAACCGATTTTTGCACCTCTAGTTGGAGGTATTGTTTTTGTTACGTGGTGGGCTATTTGAAAATCTAGAAACAAAACCATTTGCAATGAGAATAATTTGGAGGGGGGGGGGGGTGGGGGTGGGGGGTGGTGGTGGTGGTGGTTTGGGAGGGGGGGGGGGGGGAGTGGGGGTTAACTTTTTTGTCAAATACAATTACTTATTTTCTATTTGATTGTTGACTTGTCTCAATGGTCATCCGTCTATGATAGGAGATCCCGTGTTCATGAGGTCGCAGGTTCAATCCTTCAGACACCCGCTTTTATCCCCTGATGCTGGAATTTATCGTAGATGGTCTCGGTTACCTACACTGTCAGCGTTTCACGGGTCTCGTGGTAGCATGTTTGCCAAATGTAAACCCGGGTAACCGGGTGTTGATGATGTTTGTTGTTCGGAAAAAAATTTAAGAAAGTGACAATGTTGAGGGTCGAGTGACTTTAAAACTCTCTTTTATTAAGATATTTCTTTTTCAGATTGGTTAGATTTTTCTAACCTCCACTCGTGACAATATATTCCTTTTTATTGTTAAAAAAAGTAAATTACAAATTTCTTTGTTTACGTTTAGGGTAAATTATATATATGGATTGAGTTGTTACGTAAATTAAATTACACTCAACGTTCTTCTTTTTCAAAAGTTTTATTGATTAAGTCCTTTTCACTAAGAAAAATTAAAATGCTTTGTTAGTTTTTTATAACTTGTCATTTTGTCCTTACTCTTTAAACGATCAAATATGTAATTTTGAATGCTCTTTTTTTTTCTTTTATATTATTTACTATAGTTTTCTTATATATTAATTATTTGATTATATTTGTATTTATAAATATAATTTTCAAGTAAAACAAATAAAATTCAAAGACAAATAAAATATATCTTCAACATTTATAACATTCATCTTATATACTTAAACTTTAATACTTTTTAGAGAATGATTTTATATAACTCTATACCTTTTATTATTTGTACGACCATCAAGAAACGACGTTGTTATATAACAGAGAAAAAAACTAAGGCTTTTAACTACAACGGTGTTTTAGACGTGTTTTTTCAAAGTGTCTATGGTGATTCACAAGACTATATGTATATTTCTATATAATCAGTTGACTGTTTAAAGGTTACATACTAAATAATTAGAAAATCAGAATCATAATAATCTAAAAACCCCCTAAAAATGTTTAACCTTTGAGGCTACTCATGGCACGCAAATCAAGAACAAGACGGGTTTGGATTTGTGTTCGTAAGAGTACTAAAAACAGGATACTATACAAGCTTTATCCTTATAATTTAAAGAAAATACAGAGAATGCTTTTAATTTGACATTTCATAAGGATCTTTAAAACATAGATCATTTTTAAGAATCTAAAAGAAATATGCTAAAGTATAAAGTGTAACAAAAAATATACATATAGAGATGAAAATTGAGATGTGAAATTTTTATAAAAACTTTAAATTTTAGCAATAAACTTGTTTTTTTTTTTTCATTTTTCAGCAAATAGAGTTACCAATAAGAATCGACTCTATATTTATCTGGAATTCATATCCAAAATAAACTCAATAATTATCTCGAATACAGTTCCAAACATCCACTATAAGTACAGATCAGATCTTACAAACACTTCCAGGTGTATGTATATAGAATCCAATAGTGATGAGTTGGAAGGTACTTTCGAGATCTAGTTACTAAATTGCAGATTTAAATTAATCTTATCCTTTGCAGTTTACACTTTACAAATAGAAATCCACGTGAATTTGAATAATTGCAACAAATAATATAACTGAATGGAGCCATGGAGGAACCATTTTGTACTTTATAATTGCAAGAGGAAATATAACTTGAATGAATTATTTTTTATATATTAATAATGGTTAGACTTTATGGAGAGGGGCATTAAGATTTTCTTTAATCGTACTACAAACTAGTTTTAAAGATATATACATTGATTAGTAACTCATGTAGTATACGAGTTGAATGAAAGATACAATGTCAAGAAAAAAAACCATGTTCATAATATGATATAACTACATGTGATATAAGTAAAATTCTATATTAACAATATATAATGTTCCTGGTTACGTGTTAATTTATTGATTTCATGTTCATCTTTGGATTTATGATAGAGATTACGAAGGCATCGTATAAATTTTGTAAACTATACCTATCCTTATAGAGTTCTAGTTGTCATATATACCAAGTTATAAGCATTAAGATCTATATTGGCCCATTTGTCAAGCAATAAAAAAAAGTCCTAACACATTGCATAATCTTTAATCTTTAAATTCTAATAAAGAATTAGTTGGTTGTCACATACTCACATGACCCTTTACAAAAAAAATTAACAAAAAGTAATAAACCTAATAGAAGGTAGACATGCGGTTGCCCAAATGAATTCATTAAAGAGAAGAGATACCAAATGCACTTATGAAGCACCCTAATAGTTACTAATATTATTGAATTATTATGAGAATGCAAATAAGTATATATAATAGAACATGCAGTTTGTTTACGAGTGCTTATATAGACACCCACCCATTTGCTAAATTCACCCATTCCTTACGATCGTTTCGCTCCAAACGGTCGTTTCAAGGTCGTTTCATATAAAACGGCCGCCACGTGTTGCGACGACGAAACCTTAAAATTCAGGGGGGCCCCCTTAATTTCGATCGTTACTACGAAACGATCTCGAAACGATCGTTTCAACTCGAACGACCCAAAGATTTGGGTCTTTTTAGTAAAACACCTGGGTGGTTTTAGCCATACCCTTTGTTTACTCTAAAGAGTTGCTTATTATTTTAGTGAACAAACTTTACATTAAGGAACTTATATGAATAGAAAAAGACAATTTACTAAAGAAGATTTAGCGGCTAATACTTTAAAATTTTGAAAGTTAGAAAATACAGAAGAGTCATAAATAACCATCTCCTCAAATATATAACTACTCATTAACATCTTTAATAATAAACAAAATAAGTGGTTAAGACAACACTAAAGGTGGATATACTCTCAGTACTTTTACAAAGTTCATATGTATCCGAAAAAACGTTTGATCATATAGAGAAATGTTCAGAGATTTGACATATAATCATGAACATAATAAATTGAAAAGAAAAAAAATCAGTAAAGGTGGAGCAAATAAACATACGTGATAAGCGGTCGATAAAACTGTACCTGTTAAGAGTTGTTTGCGAAGAAAAATATGAAATACATTATTATAAGCTTTTAATAATAGAATATATGTAGATTAATTGTGTGAGAATACATACATTTGAAAATTATTATGTGATTTGTGACTAATAAGGAAAAATTTGACAATTATATCTTAAAAAATTAGAAACTTAAAATTATTGGTTTAAATATGATAAGTTTGACATTTTTTTGAATTTATTACAAATAAATGATTGTGGTGGTGAAAAGTGGACCACCCTAAAAAAGGGTCATGTGGCAACCGAAGTTAGTTCTTCATTAGAATGCAAAGATATCATAATTAATAAATGAAAGTAGCAATGGAAAGTCATATATCATATCCACGAGTAGTGTGTGGTTAGTTTTATAATTTTTGTCTAATTACTTGTGCTAAACTATCTAAATTTTAAAAAGAAACTTCGATTGACTTTTAGAAATAAAACGTAAACAAGAATAACATTAAGTAAAAATA
This sequence comes from Deinandra increscens subsp. villosa, assembly GCA_039602395.1. Lineage (NCBI taxonomy): Eukaryota > Viridiplantae > Streptophyta > Magnoliopsida > Asterales > Asteraceae > Deinandra > Deinandra increscens. The sequence continues at coordinate 3,831,002 of JBCNJP010000017.1, forward strand.
TGATCACGTCTAAAGTTCAGATTAACATTAGATAACATAAACTTCGATTGATAATTATGAAACCGTTACATATACATAAATTACAACTTTATTATAAAGTACTCACACAAGACCATGTAATATGCTATGCTACTTAACGTCACGAATTCGTATGAGGGCACCACATACGATGTTGGCTTAATGCAAGTCAATTGGTAAAAATGAAATCAGTTAGTACTTAACAATGGGAGGTCTTGTTTTCAAGTCTCACATGTGATAAAAAAATAAAGATTTCAGGTTGGGCCAGTGGGTTTCTCATCTATGGTGAGCAAAACAAATAAATAAAGCATTTTTTTTATCTTGCTAAGTGGTTGCACGTGTTTGAAATAAAGTTGGACTGTTATACAAGAATACCACCCATATATGCATTTTGTTTCCAGGATCTCATTGAGATTAACAGATCCGTTCCATTGAGTAGAGTAAAAAGAAGATGGTTCATGCCAATGCCGTAATCCTCATTTCATGTTGGTGTATTTGAAAAATGAGAAATGAAGTCGCCTTCAACGGCTCACGGCAAACTTGGATAAGATTATCGATAATATGAAAAATCTTGGTTTCCTTAACCGGTCTCACAAGTGCCTATTAGCATAGCTGTTATGGTGTTCATTTTACGTTGGTTAGAATCCAGAGTTTTCTGTTGTGGGTTTTGTTCTATTTTTGCTGTTTTATGTATCGTTGTTTTTGTTTTATGAGGTTTTAGTGGGTTGCTACTCTTTTCTTAATAAAATATATTGCTATCCACTTTTTATTTCTTTTAAAATCCAACCGCAGCCCACCAAAACCCATGGTGTCCACTAGCCCAAGGCCCATCTCTGCTAATTATATTTGTTCTACGTTGGACCAAACACAGCCCACCATTCTTAATTGATTAAATAGACGTGTCAGTTCACATTTGGTCCACATATATGAAAATAGTAGTTAGACTAAATGGAAATAAAAGTGTTATCAATTTTGTAGGGAGGGGGGTTTTCTGCGAATTTTTCGTATAGACGTAATAATATACTAATTTTTATGATTTTTTAAAAGTTTTTTATATATATATTAAGAATCGTACTCTTGAATTACTTTTTTCTAAAAAAATTTAGGATATGGTCATATGCAAAATTATTCGCTATACTACGACCATTTTGTGACATTACACCTCCCTTGACTTGGACTTCGTGATACTAGTTTTTTTTCTGTTCTATGAGTCACATGATGACATGTGTACATGAAAATTTTTAGGTTATGTTTATTAGACACTAATTAAACAATCCATTTTTCTAAACCATGAGATATGATTATACAATGAAACTTTTGCGGTTATGTTTATAACATACTAGTTAAACAATCCATTTTTCTAAACCATGAGATATGACAATACAAGGAAACTTTTGTGGTTATGTTTATGACATACTAGTTAAACAATCCATTTTTCTAAACCATGAGATGTGATAAGATGAAAACTTTGTGGTTATGTTAATGACACACTTAAATGAAGTGACCAATCCATTTTCTTAAACCCTAAGATGATGTGGATACATAGACTTGTTGAGTTGATCAAGCTCCGATGAAAAAGGATGCGGTGGGGGCTCGGGGCTTAGGCGGGGAGGGTGACGTCTACGACCTGATTTTTTGAAGGATCCAGAATTTTAAAAAAAAAATATTGCATGTTATATAATTTTTTTAATATATGTATATATGTGTGAAGGTAATTCACAAACAAGTTAGGTGATATGATGGGAAGATACATGATGTACCAAAACCCTTATTTAAATCTTTTAAGTAGCATGTTCATAGTTTTTTTTCATTTCATTGTTCTTCTAAATATTTTTACTTTTGTAAACTTTTTAGTTTTGTTTTCGTTTTTCCCTTTTTTATTTTTTATATTCGATCCAAGTACCAGGCGGGTATATAGTGAATAGGTATTTCACTATTAACAGGTAATACAACTGAGTATTGAATTCTAAAATTGCTATTGAATTAATGGAAGGATTATACTCAAATTAAGAAAATAATTGACAAGAAGGGTATGAAAATGAGATCAGAGAATTGGAGATGGGGAGAGAACACACATTACAATTCATATCTTTTTTAACCCTATTTCCTCTAAGTAGCATCTATATAACCGGGCATGTTTATCTCTTGTTAGACTGGGCTATTTCATTAGGTCCATAACTTTGGGCTTTTGAGTTCATAACATGGTACCCTATTGGGCCGGGTGGGCCATCAAATACCGGTAGAGGTGCAAATCTCAAACCGGTTTGGCCAAATCGAACCGGTTTTGACCAAACCGATTCCCTAACCTATGAAACCGAACCATTGGACCGGTTTCGTAGTCTAAGTGAAGAAACCGGTTTGAAACCGGCTTCACTCAAACCGGTTTCTTCACATGCTTTTAAAAGTCGTTATATCTACGTTATATAGCCATTGGGATGCTTTTGTGACCGTTTTTAGCCCTTTTATGCCATTTTGACCATATATAACTCCCATTATCTCTTACAAACATTACCCCACTTCTCAATTTCTCAAAAACACTCAAACATATTACTTCTTTTAATCAAGATGACAAGTTCAAGTTATTTTAGCAATGCCAACGTTGATTTTCAACCCGGTAGTGATGACGACGTATTTGCCGTTCTGAAGATCGTAACAACCAAGACAGAGCCGAAGTTGTTCGGTATTCATTTTGAGTTGTGTGAAATGAAAAATGGTTTCAAAAAGACTTGGTGTAGGTACTGTAGAGCATTTTTCAACGGAGATTCGAACTCGATTCTACGAAACCATTTGAAGATCGAGCTAAATCGACGGATGCAATAGAATATCTTGTGTTTGTAATGTTTTAAGTTTGAATTTAATAAAAAGTATGTTTTTTTTAGTTTTTATAATTTTTTTTATAAATAGTTAAGCGTAGGAACCGGTTTGAAACCGGTTTAGGCTAGGAACCGGTTTGGATTTCAAACCGAACCGGTTTGGGCAGTTTGGGATTTTCCACAAGGAAACCGGTTTCCAAACTGAACCGGTTTTAAGTCAAACCGGTTTTGACTCAAACCGATTTTGGTCAAAACCGGTTCCTAAACCGAACCGGTTTCTATGTCAAACTGGGTTTGACACCTCTAAATACCGGTATCGCATGTTAAGATCTCACAATCACATCTTTACATCACGAAATTTTGTTTGGTGAAAGGTATATCACAACATTTTCAAGATAGGTGAGTTATGATATGAGATTTCCCCTTGCCTTACTTTCTTCTTCTTTCTTTTAAAAGAGTCAAATAAAAATTACCATTAAGGTAAGTTTTGTAGTTAAGGGGTGATCGATCATATGAGTTTTTGTAACACCACATATACCACATCAATAAGTTTATAAGAAAAATCAAACCTCAAAAATTATAAATCTTCTTTTACCACATCATCATCTTTTTAATCTCAACTTTGTGAGATCAGGCGAGATGGTCCTAACTTTTCTAAAGTTAGGAAAAAACTTAACGACCGTCTAAACCAGCTGTCTAAGATTAGAAAGGTGATAAACGGTTGGGTAACAATATTGGAATTCTGGAAGAAAAACAAGTGGAAAATGAATTTTTTCACTAAGTGTGAAAATGAGTTTTTCATCAACTTTAAACTAAAATAAAATACAAATAACATAGGTTGTTGCAACTTTGAGCATCGAGCTCCGTTTTGGACGTGGTTTGGTGCGTTGGAAAGCCCTCACAACATACTAAACAAACACATAAAGTACAGAGGCAACAACTTATATTATCTGTATTTTATTTTAGTCCAAAGTTGATAAATAGTGAAAAAACTCATTTTCCACTTGCTTTTTTCTCGAAATTTCAAAACACAAACACCATATGACTACTTGTAACTTGTAAGCATCAATATCTGATCATATAACACCATTACAAGTCTGCAGTAAAACTATTTACAAAATCAAATATCCACACACCGTCTCTCCGGTCACCGCAGCAGTCAGAACACGAATGATGTCGGAGCAAAAGCCGGAATCGCCATCGAGTGAGTAAACTGCCTGCATTCACACCGTAAAATACTAATTTATCATACAGAAATTTCACA